>JZKD02S1603056.1:128043-141786 GCA_000966675.3 Picea glauca | reverse complement strand
TGTTGATGGCATAAGACGCATATTGAGGGTCCGATGAAGCCCCTTTTCTTGAGGTTGTCCCAGGTTAGGGCCCGGTTGTGCGCAATAATCCAGATAAAGGTGGACACCTTGGGCCAGAGTATAGGATTCCAAACCTTGTTCTATAGGTTCTCACTGTCGTGATGTTGGTAATTTCCCTATATTAAGTAGGCTACTTTGACGGAGAAGTTGCGAGTGGTGGAGTGCCCCCATCTAAGAATATCCGAGCCTTCTCGATTGGGGATTTTCCGGTGACTTGCATAGTTTTTCTAGGCCTGCAAGTCTAAGTCCTCTGGGACCATTAACTCCTGATTAGAGGTTTTCCAGTGACGCCATTGCAGTCTCTGATCGAAAGGTTTCCAAAATTCTTTCACCCTTAGAAATATGTCCTGGTTTAAAGCTTGTCTGAGGGGGTTAAGTTCTTCCAGGTCACCTAAAGGTTTGAGTTGCTACCACATGTCCTGCTAGAACATAACACTTTCTCCATTTCGTACCTCCCAAAAGGCATGTTTTTGCACCAGGTCTTTATTTGGCCAGGCTGTGTTCCAAATGTTAGATCCCTGTATGCGAACATTGTGTTTGATGAGTTGGTTTTCTTGTGTGAGAGGAGCATACTTCTACTTCCAGATTTGCACCCACAAAGATGTTGGCATCTTTAACCACCTCCACCACATTTTGGCTCCCATTACTTGGTTGAGTTTCCCTAGATCATGAAGTCCCAACCCTCCCACACTTTTTGGTGTACAGATCTTGTCCCATCCTACCAGCGCCCACTTCTTGTTTGGTTGGTGTCCATGTCAAAGGAAGTTTTGTTGGAGGTTCCTTATTGCTTCGATGACCTGCTTGGGGGCTGCTAAGGCTATGAAAAGATAGGTAGGCAGGGATTGTACGACATATTTGAGTAGGACCAACTTGGCTACAATGTTGAGGGGTCTGAAGGTCCAGTTGTTTAGCCTTATTGGAGATGGAAAGAAGAAGGTTGTCCCAGGAAATGGATCTTATTGTTGCGCCAGTTAGAGGAATGCCTAAATAGTTGGACGGAAGGGATCTCTTGGGTATTCCCAGGAGTCTGGAGATATGAGTTTAGATCGCTGCCGGAGTGTTAAAAAAGTAGACTTTTGATTTGTCTAGGTTGAGAGTCATGCCCGACGCCTCTGTAAAATCAGAGAGGATGGAGTTAAGCTTGTTTTCCTGTCTTGCAGTTGGGGTGTTCATGAGGAGGGTGTCATCAACAAATTGACTATGTGAGGGTTCCGGTTGGATATTGTGCAGAGGCAAGCCTTTGAGAGATCCTTCCAGGACCGCTGACTTGATATAACATCTCAGACCTTCCGCCATGAGCAAAAACATAAAAGGCGATAGGGGATCACCTTGTCTGAGACCTCTGGATGGCGAGAATGGTTGGGACAGGACCCCATTGACTAGTATGGAGAAGAAGGCTGAGGAGGTAAGGTTTAAGATCCAATTTACCCATTCCTGATCGAAGCCAAAGGATTCTAGAATGGAGCGGAGGTACTGCTAGCTGACTCTGTCAAAAGCTTTTGAAAGATCTAGTTTGATGAGCATACCTGGAGTTTTTTTCGAATTGAGAGAGTGGATGACCTTGTGAGCCAGTATCATGCTGTCCATAATTTGTCTACCTTCTATGTACCCTGCTTGTTCCTTGGATATGACAAAGGGAAAAATTGGCTTGAGGCAGTTTGCAACCACCTTTGTTATGACTTTGTATATAACATTGCAAAGAGTGATTGGTATGAACTGTTTGGGATTTGTGACCCTCTCCTCTTTCAAAATTAGGGTGAGAAAGGTAGCGTTGAGGGCATGGAGTACTTGGCCTGAAGTTCTATATTCCTCTACTACCTGCCATACCTCTTCCCTAATTAGGTCCCAGTAATGATGGAAGAAGTCAGTGGTAAATCCATCCGGGCCCGGGGCCTTCCATGAGGGCATATCTTTTACTGCTTGGTCCACTTCTTCTTGGGTGATAGGTCGCATCAGGGCTGCGTTTTGTTCAGGAGTCACCTGAGAGGGTATGTGACTGGTTACTCATCTGATTTTTGCAGTTCTATCCTCCCTGGTTTCCGTTAGTAGGTCTCGGTAGTAGTTGTTAAGCTATGCTTCTATTTGGGTATGTTCTATTATTGGATTACCTTGGCCATCCTCCAAATGAGTAATTCTGTTAATGTGTCGGCGATGCACCATAGCTCCGTGGAAGAACTTTGTGTTCTTTTCCCTCTCTTTGAGCCATTGTACCCTGGATTTTTGTCTCCACAAAATTTCCTCCTGCTTTCTCATTTCCTCTAGCTACGCTTGAAGCTTCTCCTCCTCTTTCATTAGATCAACAGTTCGGGTTCCTGAAATGAAAGTTTTTTGTATCTCCGCCAGTTTGTTCTCTATGTCCTTCATGCTTTGGAATATATTTCCAAAGGTGTGCTTGTTCCAGTGCTTCAGTGATTGCTTGACGTTTTTGAGGCGTTGCTGGAATTTGTACATGCATGTACCATGATCTATTTCTGCCTGAGCCCACCAGGATTTTACAAGCTGATGAAAGTCAGGGTGTGAGAGCTAGAATTTCTCGAATCGAAAGGGTTTGTATTTGGGTGTTGCCCTTGTTTCTAGGCAGAAGGAAACTGGCCAATGGTCCAACTCGGATTTTGGGAGAATAAGTCTTTCCATACTTGGGGATACTTCAATTAGTTCTTCAGCCATAAGGAATCGGTCTAGACGACAGAGAATGTGTTGGTGTCCTGACCTACAGTTGGACCAGGTGAAGGTGCCATTGCTATTTTCAATGTCTACTAGATTTAGTTGATCAATGAGGGTTTTGAACTTACCACTGTCCTGCTCAAGCCTTTTGCTCCCTCCTGTTTTTTCTTCCAGTGACAGGATCATATTGAAATCACCGCCTAAGATCCAGTTGGGCGTGGTCAGCAGTGTTTTGATGTGGGTTAGCCGCTTCAAGAGTTTGTATTTTTCTTGCTGGCTTTGGGGTCCATAGACATTTGTGATATCCCTCTCTTGGGTCTAACTTGTGACCTCGAAGTGGGTCGTTATTGTGCCTAATGTGGAAAAAGGTCTGCTTAGAGTGATGTTGCATGGGTTCCATAGTATGGCCAGACCCCCTGAAGCCCCTGTGGAATCTGTAAGAAAAAAATCACATCCCCTCCAAATGCACTGGAAGATGGTTTCAGCTTCTACCCCAACACATTTTGTTTCTTGTAGCATTAGGATATCTGGATTTTCTGCTTTGATGCAGTCTCAGAGGATCTTTTGTTTGGATCGACCATTGAGTCCTCTAATGTTTCAGGTGATTATCTTCATCATAATGAGGGAGGTATTGGGTGGAGGTATCCCTCTGAGATATTTTGAATCTGCCGTGAGTTGATGTGTTGATTTTCACCCCCTTCTTTTGTTCTCTCTCGGTATCCTCTTTGAGTCTAATCTTGGATCTGTGACTATACCTAGGTGTGTTGTGGATCTTGCGGAGGAGTCAAGAAAAACCTTATGTACCTTTCGTAGTTTCTCTTCAGGAAGGGCATGCAGATCCTTTTGATTTAGAGCTTCCTCAAGTTTTTCTAGGTCAATTCCTGCGAGATCTCATTCGTCCAACTGCATTAAGGTGTCTCCATCTACGCCTCCCCTCTCTTCTGGGTTGATTTCATGATTTGGGCTGGAGGAGGAAGGGGTTTGGTTCTTTCCTTTACCTTGTTGCCGGTCTTTGTGTGGATATTGGATTTCTTCATCTTCTAGTAGCTGATTCATAATCTCATAGGAGTTTTTGGTCGAGATCTTGGGTTTGGGGTCTGGATTCTTCTTTCTTGGAGGGTTTTTTTTCCTACCTATGACAGTGGTGAAGCCATCTTTCTGTGTGATATCACTGACTTTGGTAGCTTGGGTATTCAGAGGGTAGTCTCTGAAGAAGTGGTCGTGTTCATGGTATTTCCTACAGCGGAAAGGGATATGTTCGTAGTCTAGCGTTTGTTGCCATTCCTCATCCTAATATTCCAGAGTTACCGATCCCGGTAGAGCCTTAGAGATATTCATGTATACACAGATTTAGGCATACAAAGTGTATTTCCTTTGCTTTGTTGCTGATGAAGTTTTGACGTAGTGACCCACTGTGTTCCCTATTCCCATAAGAAGTTCGTCCAACCAGAACTCTTGCATCAAGGAGTATAATTGGATCCAGACTAGAGCCATTGTGAAGTCCTCCTTGTTTGGGCTGAATCGCTTCGTCCAAAAGCGCAAGAATAACCCTACCGAGTTGTAGAAGTATGGCCCGCTCTCAAAGATTCGGTCCTTGACTTCTGGGTTGTACAAAATGATTTTGAAAAATCCCTTAGACCTGAGTTGAACCTCATAGTCTCCTTTAGGGTTCCACCAATGTTTTATCCATCGATTTAGGTCATGTTCGGATGACCACAGTCCCAGAAAATTATCGATGAGGGCATTCTCTCTCATGAACTGCATGTGTTCAGCCACTCTCGTTGAACTTATGAGATATCTCAGTGGTTTGTCCATTTGTGGGATGAATTTGCCAGGCTCCCACCTACGAGGTGCTTTTGGATGGGATGTGCTGGCTTCCACATCCATTTCCTTCCTGAGTCCTTGTTCTCTGGCAAGGAGATGATCGCGCAGCTACAGTGGCGACTCAAATGATGGGAGTTTTTCTCTTGTTCCCGATCTATCATTGGCAATAACATTGATGTACGAGGGGGGTTTCCCCCCCTCTTCCGGATTCATTTTGACGGATCAGACCCAGGGACAGTCTGTGCCAGATCGTAGTAGGTGGTTTATTGCATGACGACTCGTTCGTTCATGCAACGAGGTGTGTCGAGAGGTTGTTTAAGAGCACTAGGGTTAACTTCATCCCATCGACATTTGAATAATTCAAGGATATCACACCCACTCTATTTTACTAATGATTCCATAGAGGATTCTCAACTTATTTTGGTGGATTAGTTTGATTGTGTAACTTATTAATATACAAGCTATAAATATTAGCAATTGATTAAAAAAAATTGAATTAATAAAATACTCACTAGTGCTAGATGATAGGAAGAAGAAACTCTTAGTCAATTTGTGGAGAAGAAATGAGGGGGTCCAGATTTTCTATAAATGGCAACCCAAAATTTCAGATCAATTTTAGCATTGATAAAACACTATAATTTGATAATAACCTTTTACACAGGACAAGTACTAACCAACATTTTTTGGTAATTTAAAATAAATTATAATTAATTAACTAAAATAAAAAAAAAGTATAAACTAATAATCAATAAAAAAAAATACAAATTAATAATCAACTAAAATTAAAAAAACATAATATTAATAATAAAAAAACTAAAATAAACATATTAATATTAATATTCAAGATACAAATATTCTACTTCTAATTAGCTGCTCATTAGAGACAGACTTTATTCAATTATGAACTCGAATTTACTTAAACCTAGATTCAAACTCATTTCGGTACCAATTTGATATCCCCTAATGTACGCAGGGGAATTGCTACTCGACATTTATGATTGATATAGAGTGGATGGGTTCAAGAACCCACAAACCGACCATCCCAAACATAGGTTTTTTAGAAACAAAATGGTTAAATCAGAAGGTTCATTAATATTTTCTCACAGGAGTAAGAGCCACCATACACAAGGCACACAACAAATGACGTGAAACAATACGTTTTTATTGGTGGTTCTTTTGTCGAGCTCCCCACCCCAATGCGTAGGTAATAGTTCGGACAACCTTCGAATACAAGCCACACTAACATATATTGGGATATCCTTCGAATACAAATATACATCAGAATAAAACACAAGCCACACTAACATATTTTGGGACAGCCTTCGAATACAAATATACATCAGAATAAATGAGCTACCAGCCACAACCTTAGAATACAAATATACATCAGTATAAATGAGTTGGCCAGATTCTCAATACAAGGAAATAAAGCACAACCTTTGAATACAAATATACATCAGAATAAATGAGACACCAAGCACAACCTTCGAATACAAATATACATCAGAATAAATGAGCCGACCATATTTTCAATACAACGGAATAAAGCACATCCTTCGAATACAAATATACATCATAATAAATGAGCCGCCACTAGCCACAACCTTCGAATACAAATATACATTAGAATAAATGAGCCGGTCAGATTCTCAATACAACGGAATAAAGCACAACCTTTGAATACAAATATACATCAGAATAAATGAGCCAACAACCACAGCCTTCGAATACAAATATACATCAGAATAAATGAGCCATCCAGATTCTCAATACAACAGAATAAAGAACAGTTTTCGAATACAAATATACATCAGAATAAATGAGCCACCAATCACAGCCTTTGAATACAAATATACATCAGAATAAATGAGCCGGCCAGATTCTCAATACAACGGAATCAAGCACAACCTTTGAATACAAATATACATTAGAATAAATGAGCCACCAACCACAACCTTCGAATACAAATATACATCAGAATAAATGAGCCACCAGCCACAGCCTTCGAATACAAATATACATCAGAATAAATGAGTTGGCCAAATTCTCAATACAACGGAATAAAGCACAGCCTTCGAATACAAATATACATCAGAATAAATGAGCCACCAACCACAACCTTTGAATACAAATATACATCAGAATAAATGAGCCACCAGCCACAGCCTTTGAATACAAATATACATCAGAATAAATGAGCCGGCCAGATTCTCAATACAACAGAATAAAGCACAACCTTCAAATACAAATATACATCAGAATAAATGAGCCACCATCCACAACCTTCGAATACAAATATACATCAGAATAAATGAGCAGACCAGATTCTCAATACAACGAAATAAAGCACGGCCTTCGAATACAAATATACATCAGAATAAATGAGCCAGCCAGATTCTCAATACAACGGAATAAAGATAAACCTACAACAAAACAAAGATTAAGAACTTGGAAAGGGTTTCTTGACAAAAGAAATTGACTTATAGTGTGTAGTAATATATCTCCCAATGTATTTAGAGAATTCACTTCCAATTCACAACACTAGTTGTTGTTGGTGTTTAGAAAATCCACCATTTGATATTTCATCTCTGTGAGTTTAATAAATAGAATATGCATGCATGCATGAGCTCCATAAAAATAGGATTGTATTATAGAAAAAATATAACAATTCTTTTTTTAAAACATATGAAAAATTGGTAACATTCTTTTTTTTATTACTAAGATATAGAGAAAAAGATTCTTAACATTCTTTTTTTATTACTAAGATATAGGTGGAATTGGAAATTACTAATAAACTAAAAAACTTATAAAAATAATAAAAAAATAAAAAGTAGAAATTATTAAGGAAATTTCTAAGTTTCTAACTCATAGAGTCATAAAAACAATGAAAAGTGAATATATTAAAAAAAAATTCATAGCCCTTCAAATGAAAAAATATGAAATAATTTCTATTTCAAATTTGACAAGTACTTTTATATTAATTTTAATTTTTATTTGTATTGAAAATAATTTTAAACCCTTCTATGAAGAGTTAAATGACTCTTGAAGAGGCAATGAATACCTCAATTTTGATCCCTAGTAATAATAAGAATAAAGAATACACAATTTAGTATAAATTTTCTTACGATAAACGAGATGTCCCAAAAACCCATCGACCAGGCCTGGAAATAAGAATGTTTAAGAAATGAATGAAAATATTATGTTCTAACTCCATTGTAATTGAATGTGTTTATAAAAACCAATAAGATCTTGAAAATTATTAAAGTTTTATTTACGGCGAGGCCATTTAACATTGGTGTCATCAACATATCTAACCTAGAAAAACCCCTATGCGGCCCTTTCAAATAATGTGAAATGAAGTCGCAAAATTTTATTTCGCACTATGCGGCCCTTTCAAATAACGTGAGTCGAAATGGACCCTCGCCACACTCAGAGTATGTGGATTGCGAGACAATGTTACGATATCAAATCTAAAATTCTGTCCCTCGCATACAATATCATCATCAATGTTATTACCTGAGACTACACTTTCACAATATGAGAGATTGGATTCATAAGTCATATATCTTGTGACACTTTCATAATTTGAGAGATTGGATCGACCAAATTGACAAAATTGATTGTTCACCACCGCATTGTGATAATGTAATTTTACTCATTATATGTCGGTGGTGAAAAATATTCTTAAATGTTTAGAGGCAATGAGGATTTTAGGGGCAGGTTAATTTTTTATGGTTTTTCTTAGAAAAAAATTAGTAAAAAAATGATTCACCCAAATTTCATAAAATTAGTTTATCTTATAAATCTCAATTTTTTTTTTTTATAGAAATTATATAATTTTTTTAGAAATTTGAATAATTTTACATCACTATTGCCAAACATTTTACATTTTCTGTCATTAATAGAGATTTCTACATTTTAATATAAATTTCAATCCATAAAATTAGCTATGATTAAAAGAACTAGCTCTAAAATAAAAACTTTATATTAAAACATAAACCTCTACATTTTAAAATAAATTTCAATCCTTAAAATTATGTATGGTTGGAAGAACTAATTTAAAATAAAAACTTTACATTAAAACATAAACATTTTTAAGTAAAATAATAAGCCAAAAAATAGTAAAGTGACATAGCCCAGGACAATATGAAATAAATTTAATATCTCACGACATAGCACATCGTTATTAAAAAAAAGTTGTCTAAATGTTTTATGAATGTGATTTTTTTGGGAATCATTCAATTTTTTTTTTTTTGGAATCATTCAAATTATCAAATTAAATCCGAAGATGAATGAAATCGTTTTTTTTAATAAGCCAAAAAAATAGTAAAGTGACATAGCCCAGGACAATATGAAATAAATTTAATATCTCACGACATAGCACATCGTTATTAAAAAAAAGTTGTCTAAATGTTTTATGAATGTGATTTTTTTTGGAATCATTCATTTTTTTTTGTTTGCAATCATTCAAATTATCAAATTAAATCCGAAGATGAATGAAATCGGTTTTTTTTAATGGGAAAAAAAACGTTTTGTAAATTTCAATTTAAAATTACATAATCAATTATATTTGAGTGTGCGGAATATATTTCAATTTCAGTATTAAAAACCAAAATTACAATTTCAAATAAAATTTTTATAATTAAATTTAAATGACTACACATTGAGTTCTTTTACATTATGAAAAAGACGATGCGGAGATGCGTGAGATCGGGAACAGGACTCTGCTGACGTGTTGGAGAGTGACAAGTGGGCTAACTGGATCTACGTGCCCGCTATTTGTATTCCTGCAGAAAAGTCGTTGACGACAAATGATACCGGAGTTGATTACGATATTTTGTAGGATTCCTACGACTCGTGAACCCTAAATGGAGTCAATTTTACTTTTTAAAATGATTTTTTAATTTTTCTTGGAAGTTTGTAGCTCTATCGAATGCAACTGAAATTAAAGAATTTTTGTTTTATTTTTTAATTATATATTAAAATAATTATATAAATATTAAAATGTTGTTGGTGTAGGTTTTTTTGTTTTTTCCTGCCTTAAAATAAATTATTTTAATCGTTATTATTAGTATGGTTGAACATTAAATAGTTCCCCATTGCAGATAATCAATTCAAACAAACCCAATGACAAAACTATGATGTTGATTTAGAGATTCCAAATTAGGTCACCCATCTCTATCCAATTTTTCGAAGTTATTTTAAAGTCGTGGTAACGAGTTTATGCTCCAAATACATTGAAACTTATATTGAAATGTTTTGATTGACTAACTATTTTTTCAATGATATGACTCATACACTCATTATACAATGAAATGATTTCCTCTTAGGATCTACGACGGTGGTATTTAAGTAATCGTTGTCGTTAATATCGTTTAACATTTAATGATTGTCGTTAATATTGTTTAACATTGAATATTGTTTTTGCATTCGTTTATGAAAATCCAAATCAGGTCACCAATCTCTATTCGATTTTTCAAAGTTCTTTAAAAAAAAGTGCTTTCAACCCTTTTTTTTTTTTTGTCAACTCGAAATTTTTTCAATTATATAATATATGTTTTGAATACTAAGTTACAATCTCAGTTACGAAGGAGATTTTATAACTTTCTTCTTTTGTAGTCTTTCAACTAACAAAGTGAGAGTTATATAATAGAAGAAGTGGCAAGGTGAAATACATGAGTGAAAAAACTGTATAGTGATTGAAAATCAGGATTGTCGAGTGGATATTTTTCAGAAGAGAAATAGTGTCCTGAGATCAATATGAAAATCCAGCTTTCATTACAAGAAAGTTTGTTGAGGAGGGAGGAAGATTAATTGATCTTAGCACAAGGATAGAGATATAGGAGGGCCCTCATGGCCATTTATCCAGAGATGGTATGATATGTTTCCCACTTGTGCCTGTAGTGCTTCCTTTGAGAGATGATCAACATATTTGTTGTGCTCTCGGTAAATGTGATTGTAGTTGATTTTTTTGAAAGTTTGTTGTAGTAGTCTAATTCCGTCCTTCCAAGCCAAGAGGGAGATTGTTTGGAGTTCTCCCCTGCCGCTCAACCACTCAATGACAATTCTGGAATCCCCAAGTACCTGAAGGGTTTCTATGAATAGTCTAGAGGCTAAGTAAAGTGTGGCCCAGGCACCCAAAAGTTCTTCCCTGGTATTGGTGCCCGGGCCACAATTGAAAGTCCATTTGTAGAAGGTGTTATGTGTGATTTTAATTAATCCTCTAGCTTCACTCCGTGATCCATTTGAGAGCGCTGCTCCATCAAACCAGGCTGTATTGATGTCATCTAGTTCAAATATCTTCAATGTGCATTGTGGTCTTGGCTTTCTACTTAATCACATTGATGTACGCAAAATACATTTAAATGTTTTGATTGACTTACTCTTTTTCAACGATATGATTCATACAAACTATAACCTAACATTTTACATTAAAATCATTTCTTGTTAAACTTATAAACTTAAGACAATCTATAGAAATATAGATGTATAATTTGAGTGGGTTTAATGGTGTATAATTTGAGTAGGTCTAATGGTTAAAAACATTTGTTTCTTCCTTCAATATCAGAAGTTCAAATCTAGTCAAATTGTTTTTATTATTTTATAAAAAAAACAGAAAATTCTTTTGAGGTTATGTCATTTCATTCTAATTCTACACATTTCTAATTATTTTTCTTTTATTTTTTTTTTCTAAATTTTGGCTGGTTTTTAATTTTGAATACATTTTTCATTTACAAGTTAAATTTTTTTAACTTTCCATTAATTTAATTTAATGTTATAAAATTTTTCAATGTTTTAAAGAAATAATTATTAAATTGATTCTTTTAAAATAAAAAATAATTTTTTAAATTTTACTCATTCCAATTTCTAATTGGTTAAAGAAATTATCCATTAGATACAAATACTTGATAATATGATTTTATTTCTTTAAAAAATATATATAATATGGAATTTTTTAAAATTGTCATTCAACAATTATTACATGTCAGTGTTAACTTTTATTTACTAAATTAAAAAAAATGTTATTGTTTTATTTTTTTACAAAAACTGAAACTTTATGTATATAAAAGGTGCAATCGAGGTCGTATAGTACAAAAGAGGATACTGGTAGAGGATACCAGCTATAAAATTTTCAACAAAGGTTTACATCAAAGAGTCTTTCAAAGATTCTACTTCTGATATCTAAGCTTATCGATCTATCAAAAAACTATCTTTTGGAAAGATTTATTTATGCCATTTTTACAAAATTTTGGAGTGCCTTACTGATATGCTTAGGATCGGTCTTCCTCTGGAATTTGATCTTCTTCTAGTGGGGGATTGAGTGCTACATTCCGATCAGGAAGAATTTGATCAGCCTTCTTCCTGTCTCCTCGTTCCAGCTTTGTGCTGAAGAATCGGATGTCCTGGCTTCCAACATTGCTTCCATATGCTCCCCTTGACATCTAAGGAATTCAACTTCATCTTGTAGCTGATTGATTAAGGTGCGATGTTGAGCTAGTGTATCCAAGGTGAAGGTAAGTGTGGAGCTATGAGAGTCCATACGTGGTGCCAATTGTTGAGTGTGGAGAAGTTATCTTCCACCAATTCGTCCTCCAACCTTTCACGAGCTGGGCACTGGGCCATATTGGAAATTACTCTGATTTTTAATGCCTTCCTCCACTTGCAGTTGATTTGTTTGACTTGTTCGGGGCTGACGCTAACGTTGGTGCTGCTATCTTTAATTTTTCCTCTATTATGTATGTCTCTGCAACTACCGTTGTCAAAACTGCCTCTGGTTATGCTTCCTCTGTCCTCATCGATGTTGGAGAAACCTCAGAATGTGGGGAACCTTTCTCTATTGCCGCATGACAAGTTGTCGTTGAAGCATCCTCAGTTGCAATATTTGAAATTACTAGTTACCGTGCTTCTCCCTGGGAGACTGTTGCTCACTGTTTCTTCGTCTGGACCGCTTCTGCTAGAGCTATGGCCTATTCTCAAGCCACCTCTTCTCTTTAACTCCCTTCCCAGTTGAAAATACACATTAACAAGTTCCTCTTTAGCTGGCTGAGACACTGAATCTGGTGCTGACCATCCAGATTCCCTCTTGTGGCTATAATTCAGAAGGAAGGATGTCGTGCAAGCTCATAAATGGAATGACGTTCAAGCGTAGATGCGATAGGTACTGCTAGCATTCGCTTGCTGTGAAGCATGACATAAATCCTTTCACATACCTTCACCTCGAGGGGAATTAAGGTAGAGGTGATGTTGCTGGCTATTGGGCGGGCGTGGAGTGACGAGTGTGATAGGTTCCCATAGAGGAGGAACTCCTTGGATATCAGGAAATCCATATTCTCGTCCTGTGGCTTACAAACTCCCACAGACCAGTGAATGCGCAAGTACAATGTTCCCCTGAGCATGACGCTCAACTTACCTCTTAAGCCTTTCCGCTGAGACACCGCGTGGGAGGTGGCGCCAAGTGGAGCGTAATCAGAAGGGGGTTGAGGCATTAGGGGGGGTCAAAGAAGTAGTTCCTTCCCATAACTTCCATGTGAACAGGACCCATTCGAATTTTTATATTTTCTTGTTCATCTGCTATCCCATTGTTTATGCGTAGGACATGATAGCATGAGGAGTGAATGGTGGATAGGATAGCTCTGGTCCATTCAATGATTCTTTTCAAATTTGTATTCTTCGGGTTTGTTATTTTAATGAAATGTCATATTATGTTTTTGGAGTCCCCTATTACAATTATTTGGTTGAGTTGGCGATCCTGAGCTAGAAGAGCTCCTTGAAATAACACATAGGCCTTTGCCAGGTTATTTGTGGTTACGCCCAGATTCCAAGAGTAGCATAACAATCTTTGTCCTCTAGGGCTATACAATACCCCTCCCATAGGTTTCCTTTTGATGCACCATCGAAACAGAGAACATGATTGTCTTGGGATTTTAGCCAATTTTTGAAATCTCGGGGGGCGGGGTGGGGAGGAATTGAAGCTGCCAGTATGAGTTTTTGGCAAATTTAAGGGGTGGATGGCAGGGATATTTATTTTTTTCAACCAAATATCTTCTTCTGCTGTCAAGGGGCCACCTGCTTAGGCTTTCAATTTTCTGGATGAGAGGTACTCACCTAATTGGCCGATCCCAAGAGCTGCTACTAAGGGGGGGAAATGACTTCTCCTTAAAAATTCTTTTGTTTCTTGCCAACCATACTTGCCAG
>JZKD02S1603056.1:115798-128033 GCA_000966675.3 Picea glauca | reverse complement strand
TGTATGTGTATGTTTGTTCATTTGTTCATTGCTTATTTACTCTGCAGTTATTGGTTGATAATGCTTCATTGATATAACACTTGGAATATATGGTTAAAAATGATTGAATTTCTCTATTACTGATTCACCCCCCCTCTCAGTAATTCAACACTTGGAATCACCGAATACTTGTAGCATTGACATATTTTTTTCTTTGGCAATTTTCAGGAGATTCCAAAGTGCTATCAGTTCAACTCTATTGTTTGTTCCACTTCATGGTGCGTATTTGATGTGAATATAGTGGTTGTCATTGATAAACTAAACCACCCCTACTCTGTATGAAGGAGTATGTCCTTGGCTAGCCCCATCAAAAAAGCCCCATGGGATGGTGTAATCGATGGGAGGGGGGATTACAAACCGAGGTTTACTTTCCTTGAGATATGTCTTGAACTCTTCATAATGACTAATCAAAATTGCCACATAGACTTCTGGGGAAACAATATTATCTTTAAAAACAACACTGTTTCTTTCCCACCAAATGTTTGAGATCATGATGCCTTGAAGACCTGCATATATGGTTGATGTTCTATCTTGAATCTAGGATCTAAAAGAATCTTCTATAGATCTCTGGTCCCAATTGGCCTTGGTTTTTAGCTAATATTTTATTATCTGCACAACCTTTCCTGCATAGGGATAGGAGATAAAAAGGTGAGTAATGGTTTCTTGATTTTCCTTGCACAGAGAACCTATACTAGGTACGCACCATCCTCTCCTGAGGCAATTATCCCATGTCAAAAATTTATTGTTTAGTGCTAGCCAAAGCATCAATTTACATTTCAGAGGAGATTTATTTTCCACAAGGGATTCCACCACCAATTTGAGTGTGTGATAGAGTTTTTCTAGCCAAGATTTATAGCCCAACTTGACCAAATATGAGTCGTTCTGTGGGTTTTTTGACCAGCAAAGGGAGTCCTCATAGAATCTATCTAGGGAAATGAAGTTTTCACATAAAAGGGATATAAAGGAGTCCCATTCATCCCATAGTTCTAAGGGGATATCCAAGGAGTCTGTGTTCTTCCATCCCATTCTCCCTGAAATCTCGGGATAACCAATGTTTAGGTCGATTAGGAAGCAAAGGATTTTTTCTTTGAGGAACATAAGTAAGGGAGGGGAGAGTTTGTAGTTGTTTTCTGCTCCCAACGATGGGTCTTCTCCCAATCTCACCTTTTCCTCATTTCCAATGCGCCATACTGTCCAGTTACCAACAAGGGGGAAAGCTTACACAAGAGATTTCCAGACAATTGAGCCTTTTGAGAATTTCATAGGTTCTCGAAACCATTCAGAGATAGACATGGGTCTGTTGACCCAGATGGCTATGCGAGCCTCGACTTTTCTGATTAACCAACTCCAATCTTCTTTTCTATAATTTTTTGGTTTTAAGTTAAAAACCATATACTTGATTCCTTTAGAGAGAGGTTTCCTTGGGGCGGGAAAAGTATTGACAATGGAGGCCTCTTCTTCATCCTCACAATGATTAAGAGGTAGACAATATTTTTCCATGTTTATTTTCATACCCGTGGCTTTGTAGAAGATGTTTAAACTATCCTTAAAGACAATCCAATTCCTATGAGAACCAAAAAGGCTGCAAAATATGTCATCTATGAATAATAGGTGAGTTATTTATTTTGATTCAGAGACCACAATTCCTCTTAGGAGGCCCTTGGAACTTTCCTCCTTTATCAGAAAGTTAAGTGCTTCTGCGACGATCAGGAAAAGAAAGAGAGAAACGGGGTAACCTTGACAGAGACCTCTAGAGGCTTTGAAGAAACTAGATGGAGATCCATTGATAAGGATGGAAATGGAGGCACTTTGGATGCACCCCATTATCCAGTTGACCATTTTTAATCTCATGCCCATTTGGATAAGGACCAAATGCAGGAAATTCCAATTTACTCAGTCATGTGCTTTGGAGAGGTCCAATTTCAGGAAGGCTACCTTAAGATTTATTTTCTTGACAAAGTGGAGCACTTCCTAAGCAATGGCTACCGCGTTGTGTATCTTTCTGTTGTGGAGGAATCCAAACTATTCTTCCCTAATGAGATCACTTAGCATCGGTCTAAGTCTCCTAGAGATGGTCTTTGAAATTAGTTTTTTGATGAAATTGTAACATGCGATCGGTCTATAATCCTCAAAGGAAGAAGGACATTGTTTCTTTGGGATAATACACAAGAAGGTGGTGTTGAGAGGACCATGAATTCTTCCTTCCTTTTGTGATTCTCTTACCACTAGAAGCAAATAATTTTTTAGATGGTCATAAAAAGATTTAAAGAATTCCACCGTAACTTCATGTGGGCCTAAGATTTTTCCATTCTTCATGGAGAACAACGCCGTCTAAAGTTCTGGTTCTGACACTTCTTCCTCTAAGGATAAATTCATTTCTTCGGAGAAGGCGATAGGGAATTTTACCACTACCTCTAGGATTACTTGAATGGGGCATTCGAGAGGGGATGGAAAAAGATATTTGAAGAAATTTACTTCGAGCTTTAACTTATCCTCAAAGGATACATCCACATTTCCTTGTTCATGATTTCCCATATTGTGTTGAGGTTTCTTCGATAGTTCGCAAATTTGTGAAAAAACTTGGTGTTATCATGTCCTTCTTTTATCCAAAGAGGGGGGGAGGGGAAAGGAGGGGAAATGATCCGTCAGTGGGAGTTCCTTGAGAAGGGGAGAGGGAGAAGGAACTCTCACGGGGTCAGCTTCCTGTACTGACAATTTCGACTGAGCCGTGGGAGGGGAAAAATAAAGGGGGTATTTAGAGGAAGGGGAGGACCTGGGAGAAAGGAGGGGGCTAGGGGGTATTGAAGGAACCATCACCAAAACATAAGGAAAAGGAAAATAAGGGGGCTTGGGATGCATATCTGAAACAAGAGCTTGTTTAACCAAGTCTCCTAGCACTTGAATAGAGAGTACCCCTTTGTTAATATCCAATGGAATTTCTTCGTTCTTTCTTTCCACTGAGGTGACCTCTACAAATTCCTTATTTTTAATTGTAGACTTGGTTTTCCACTTTCTGGAAGGAGGTTGTTGCAACAACCCGAGTTTGGAACACTGAGAGAGAATGTGACCAATTTCATGGTAGCCATGACACCTAAAAGGTAGTCTCCATTAGTCTACCTTATGGTGCCAAGTAATTCATGTTGATATTATGGTAGCTGCGAAAGGTATTAACCTCTACGTGTAACCTTTGACGAGACTAGAGTATTTCGGGAAGCAAGAGAAACACTAAAACATTGGATAATAACCCTAGAAGACAAGTCAACTCACAATAATAATTAATATTGAGTTATTAGTCTCCAGAAAGAGAAGTCGACCTAGTTAGGTCACTTGGAGGACTATAAATAAGAGGGCGCTAGAGCTCATTTGTCACTCTCACTCTCACAACTGCATAAGGACTAGTGGTGCACTAGTTTGGAGAGGGATGCAGTTGCAACTGCTACAACTGACATCATGGTTATGGTTTGGATTTTCTGCTTGGTTTCTATTTATTCTTGCTTGGTGCACTACCCTTGGAGAAAGGTGTGCTAGACATTGGTTGGCTATTGGTTTTCTACTGGAATTATTATGTCTATCAAAGTTAAGGTGCTCGGGGGTGGCCTTTGTGCTTATGGTTGGGCGACAATATTTCTGTATTGTCTATGGAAAAACATGCACATCCCTTTATTTCTAATAGGTTATGGGCCCACACTATCTTCAGACAGTATAACCACTGGAAGATAGATTGGGAAGTTATTTGTTAAGCTCGTTATGGCACCATTTATAGCTGCAGTTAGGTTTTCTGATTATGCAGCTGCAACAAACCCTAACCCTTATGTACAAGAACTTATGATGAAGGATTTCACCTAATTCATTGAGATTCTAGTACGCCCTAGCCTAACGCACATCTTGGTACCCTCAGCTAGAAAAAACACCATGTTTGAATTTTTGGTCAAAGTCAAAGTCAAAGTTTATCTGGTCAAAATCAAAGGTTAACTAGTCAAATTCAAATTCAAAGGTTGAATTATGGTCAAACTGATTTTGTGGTCAAGTTGAAATTTTAGAGTTTCTAGCTTGTTCTAATCATTGAATCTTTTGATTGAATTTCTAATCTCTTATTGTCAAGATGGTATCTAGTTTCAGATTGGAAAACAAGTTGAATGATGTTACAAGGTTTCAAAGGTATGCACTTGTATATGTTATATCATCTAGCAAAACATGAGTGTGATTGTAGGGAAAGTACTATAGATCTTGTCTAATATGTAATCTTGGATTCAATGCATTTAGAGGAACAAGCGCATCCTCCATAGCAGTCGAGGCTTTAGGTTCTAGGTTTGATTAAATTGTTAAGCTTATATCAAGGATGATAGTTGCTACATTACAAATTGTGAAAGCAGTCTTTGAAAAATTCTATTATTGCTAGGTGCAATGAATATTTAACTACATATGAATACTATTGATATATATGCTTATTGTACTTGTTCACAAGTTAAACTAACATCTCCTCTAGATAGATATTTCTTATTTGCTCTTGTTGTTCTTGTTCTGGGAAGGTACCCTTGTGCTAAACAATCCTTGCGGAAGCTATCATAGAATAATTTTATAAGGATTAAACAACTCCCAGATGGGAAGAAATAAGAAGAAATAGAAACAAACTTAAAGAGACTCAGAGGAGTGAGACTCTAAGGAAGTCAGAAATCAAAAGGAAACTAGAACAAGATTATGACACTTTGTAGAAAGCAAAGAGAGATGCAATAGATGGAAGGACGAACTCTCTCAGATAGAAGGAGATGATCACGTAATTCAAAAAGAAGAGCATGCATATTTCTCATTCAGGCATGAAGCTGGGATTAGGAGGGAGTTAATCCCCAACAATATGGTCCATTGAAGAATCTATTAATACCATGAAGTATATGTCCATGTTATTTATTGGAAGTAGCAGCCATGATAAGCAACACATGTTCAATTTGACTCTAGAAGAAGTCTTCTTCTAAAATATGCCTTGAATATCCTTGGTTGTCCATCTACTTTTATGTTCCTATGGTGGAAGGTTGGAGCCTTCAAGAAAGAATGGGATGTAATCTGAAGAAGATTCCATGGACTCCAACATTGAAGATAAACATGAAGATTCCAACAAAGAAAGAAAAGTCAGAACAACCAATTGAACCAATTTGAAACCACTAGAAGTAGTCAAGCAAAAGGAATGGAAGGAAGCT
Source organism: Picea glauca (assembly GCA_000966675.3). NCBI lineage: Eukaryota > Viridiplantae > Streptophyta > Pinopsida > Pinales > Pinaceae > Picea > Picea glauca. The sequence goes on along the minus strand of JZKD02S1603056.1, from coordinate 122,802 downwards.
GCGATGAAGAACAATGTATGCGAGAAATTAAGCATTGATAGATAAAAGGTGAGACTCAGGGATAAAAGGTTCTCCAAATAGGAGGGAGAATATTACGATGACAACTTGTTCTAGTAACTTGATATACCTCTACATGAGCCACTATATCTCCTGCAGTATCCATGGGTTGGAGTTTACATCAGATGAATGTAAATACTGTTCTTCTCAATAGAGTAATTGAAGAAGAAGCATATGGAAAACAACCTCAAGGTTTTAAGGTATACTAGAAAGAGACCCTTGTATGCAGATGAAAGAAGACCTTGTATAGATTCAAGCAAACTTGGCGCAAAGCCTCTAATGTACAACATAAGCGTGGTGAAAACTTCCTATGATAGAGGAAGTATATTGAAATAGTTCTTCAGAAGTCCAGGTGATGGATTACAAATCCATGGAAAACTCCCATGATGAAAAATCTAAAGAAGTTGAGAGAATCTGATCCAATAGACCCGTCTTTGTATTGACAATTCATTGGCTCGTTAATGGATTTGGAGAATACTCAACCAGATATTTTCCTTGTGGGGCGTTTGAGTTATGATATACAACTACATGGATTTATCAATTCATATTGGGAAAGGAGTGCAAATGACAGAAGAAGTGCTACTTGGATATGTTTCAGTTTGTTCTTTTCCATGATGTTATGGGCTAGCAGGATTAAACATAAGTCTTTTGCACTCAACACTGCAGACGTAGAGTATATTATAGTTTGTAATGCTTGTACGAAAGCAGTGTGGCTCCATAAGTTGGTTTTCTGGACTGTCTGATCAGGTGCTAAATTCGACCATGATATATTGTGATGATCATAGCTATGTGAAGCTTTCAGAGAACTCGGTGTTCCATGACAGGTCGAAGCACATTGAGATCAAGCATTATGTTCTTCGTGATAAAGTCTAGAGGGGAGAAGTGGTTCTCTAGTATATTTCCATAGATGAGCAGATAACAACTATTTTGGTAAAGCCTCTATCCAAGATGAAAATATTGTGTAATTAAGGGACAAGCTGGGGCTCGAGGAGACAACTTCCTTATAGAAAAAGGAAGAGATTACTCCTAGGTTTGGAGGGAGTATTGATATGTTATTGATTTATGGGAAGTCATTTTCTAGTTTGGAAAATGGTCCAATTTGGGTAGTCACTTTCCAGTCTGGAAAGTGGCCCAAGATTTCTGACGGACAAGCATTTTCCAGTTTGGAAAATGGTCCAGATCGGATAGTAATTTTCATACTGAAAATGGTGCAATAGATTGTTGATGTACCATAAACAATGATTCCCCTTGTGGCTAGTGTGGGGGAATGGTCTAGGACAATTCTTCTTCTTGGAAATCACTCTAAGTAGTGGTCAAGTAGAATGGTCCGCCTTGTCGGGTAGTCATTCTTTTGAAGTTCACAGTCGTGAGAAGTTTCGAAGAATGGTCCATTTTGAAGGTTGGTGCAACATAGTCATTTCCATAAGAAATGGTCTGGATAATCATTCCCTATGGTAGACTCATTCTCTCTAGGTTGCACTATGTTTAGTGATAGAGGAATGGCCCAGTTAGGTGAATGGTCCAGGTTCAACAATAAGGGACAAGAATTCCCTAAGGAAGACTCATTCTCTCGAGGTTGCACTATGATTAGTTCTAGAGGAATGGCCTAGTTAGGTTAATGGTCCAGGCTAAAAAATCAGGGACAATTATTCTTTTATGCTTGGGAAGAATAATCCAGATATCCCATGGCTGATGTTTTACTTTCTGAGGGTAGATGCTCGTCTAGATCTCACAGATGTGAGTGGAAGAATGGACCAAATGACTCAATTTGTATCCTGATATTGTTTATGCAGGTTGATATCAGATGATATGATTGTTGTGGAGGCTGTATGTCTTAGGACAATAGTTGTATGCTACCGTGGTGGATGTTTTCCACTGGTTGTGACTATGTGTCACTGGTTAGTAGCTGTGTGCTACTAGGTGTGGTTGTGTACCACTCAATAGTAGTTGTGTGCTACTATGGATAGACACAATTGTGTTCTATTAGATGACATTATTCTGATTTCCATGTAAACTATCACTAGTGTTGGAAATGATTGCCAACTAGATGGATAGTCAATATGCTGATGGACATACATTCTCCTTGTGGAGAATGGTCTAGGTTAATAGATTGCTAATGTACGATGGACAACTATTATTCTAGGAAATATGTCTGGATTAGAAGAATGGTCCATCTCCCTGAGTTCACAGTAGTGACCGAAGTGGAAAGATTGGTACAGGACAAACATTTTCCCCAAGTTCACAGTAGTGGTTGGAGGGAAAATGGTCCAGGACAGTCATTCTCCTAGGACATATGTTTGGATTAGAAGAATGGTTCTTGTATCCCTCAGTGGAATGAGTGACTTATTCAACATCATGCCTGATTACTTAGATGAAGTATGTCTTCGAGAGATGATGCAGTTGATGTTATAAGATGATACCGATAGTGATGATGCTTCTCATGAGTTGATCTATGTGATCATGAGATAGCTTGTGTGGCTATGATGATGCTACTGGTTGAATGGTCTGTTTGTGCTCAATAACATTACCTTTAATACCTCCATATCTAGGAGGGAGTGTTGATATTATGGTAGTTGTAGGAGGTATTAAACTCTACATGTAACCTTTGACGAGACCAGAATATTTCGAGAAGCAAGAGAAACCCTAAAATGTTGGATAATAACCCTAGAAGACAAGTCGGCTCAAGAGAATAATTAATATTGAGTTATTAGTCTCCAGGAAGAGAAGTCGGCCTAGTTAGGTCACTTGGAGGACTAGAAATAAGAGGGTGCTAGAGCTCATTTGCCACACTCACTCTCACAACTGCGTAAGGACTAGTGGTGTGCAAGTTTGGAGAGGGATGCAACTGCAGCTGCTGCAACTAGAATCTTGGTTATGGTTTGGAATTTCTGCTTGGTTTCTAGTTATTCTTGCTTGGTGCACTACCCTTGGAGAAAGGTGCACTAGCCATTGGTTGGCTATTGGTTTGCTACCAGAATTATTTTGTTTGTTAAAGTTAAGGTGCTCGGGGGTGGCCTTTGTGCCTATGGTTGGGTGACAATATTGCTATATTGTCTATGGAAAAATGAGAACATACCTTTATTTATAACAATTCCAACATAAACCAGGTCGATGTTTCCCACTAAACCTTCTCTTACATCCACTTTGACCAAGATCCAGGCCCACCTGCGGTCTTTTTTCGAATCCTAGTTGGGTTCCAGTTTTACGAAAGATCCCAATTTGTTACCAATGGCTTCTAAAGCTTCTAAATCTTACCAATGGAAGTCCCAGAAATATTGCCCACACTTTCATTATCGTCGTAGATTCCATAAGGTGGTCGAAGTCCACAGTCTAGGGTTTCAAGGACAGACTGGACGGGCCCCATGACCAACTCTGCTCACGAATTTCTTCACAATCATCATCCAAAAGAAAAGAGAAGGAGATCCAACTTCTGGACAAAATATCTATCTTCGAGACATATCCAATTAAGGGTTTCCACTAGTTCTGCATCCAACATGTTAGGGCTTTTTCTCCCGGATATTTGTCGTTAAACCTTCCAACCAGAATCTTCCCCAAAATATGGGGGATGTTGCTGAGGGGAACATCGTCTCCTACAACCATTTTCATAGAGCCCCTTTTTTCCTTGATGCACTGGGCTGAAGACTTTTGGGATGAAGGATGCCGAGGTAGGTCTCCACTACAAGTTAGACCCTTCTCTTCTTTTGTTTGTGGGTTCAGAGAAGTAAAAACATTTCTTTTGGGAGGAGAAGACGAAGGTTCGAGTGGGGATAAAGGTTGACTGTTAGGGGAGGGAGGATGAGAGCTCAAAGAGATTTCATGTAGAAGTAGAGGGGATGCATGCTCAAGACAACTAAAGACATGAGGTTGCAGTGAATGCGAGAGTGTGTGAGGAGCCTGACGAGATTTCTGGAGTAATTCCAAGAATTCTTCGTGGGATACGAAGGCAGAGGGACCTAGGGGAGTCCTCGTAATCCACATCATCCAAGTTTGAGGCCTCCATGTGTGCCGATCCATGTGGAAGGCATGCGAGCCTTGCTTGTGAGAGAGCAGAGTATGTCGCCGTAGAAGGGATCAGAATAAGGAGAGGGGTGCCGGAAAGGGGACCGCGAGAACCTGAAAAAGGGGACTTGTAAAAGTGTACGTGAAGGGGAAAGGGAAGCGGGAGATGGTAGGTCTATGACCCCCTCCCAGGGTTATATTCCGCAGAAGACATAACATGGAGGGATAAACCGGATAGCCTAGAGAAAAATAACAACCTTATATTATTAGTGCTTATTTATTTTTTAAGTTTTTTTATTTGACCTTGACTAGCCATTTTATGACATATTCAATTGTTAGTTTTTTTTTTTTTTTTAATAATAATAATAATTTTAATGTAGTTTACTATTCTTATTGCACTTAGAGTAGCGAGGTGTTCTACAGCCCAAGGGAAATGTTTTCACGTTAGCATTATTTTAGATAAGGTTACATTAAAAAAAATAAAGTCAGCTCAATTAAGAAAAACAATTACACGAACCACAAGATTTGCAATTGAGATAAGGATTGCCCCCTTTTAGAAACAAATACATGAGATAGAGGACTTAGGTTCTTTTCACGCGGCGATGGAGAAGAAATCGCACATGGTGGTCCTTTTGAATCGATAGATTGACATATAGTGTGAGAAGGAGATCACAATTTTTCTTAATTAAGGCTCAAGATCACGACATAATGATATAAACTTTGAATCATAGTCACATTAAGAGGAAATACTCCGTGAATGCTCGGTGTGTCCATGCACACCACATTTCAATTATCACTTTTGACATTTTGGTTGGAAAATATATTTTGATGTTGGAGGTGCTAAATAATAAAACGATATTAATTTGACCATAATTTATATAAAAAAACCTAAACAAGTGGCACATAAAGTAAAATGATCCTCACGAGAGTTCTGGAGTAATTCCAAGTATTCTCGTGGGACACGAAGGCAGAGGGACCTGAGGGAAGTCCTTGTAATCCACATCATCCAAGTCATAGGCCTCCATGTTTCTCGACCCACGTGGAAGGCATGCAGGCCTTGCCTGTGAGAGAGTAGAGTATGTCGCCGCAGAAGGGATCAAAATCGGGAGAGGGGTGCCAGAAAGGGGATCGTGAGAACCTGAAAAAGGGGACCTGTAAAAGGGTATGAGAAGGGGAAAGGGGAGTGAGAGAGGGTAGGCCTGCGATCCCCACCCATGGTTCTATGCCACATAAGACATAGCGTGGAGGGATAAACCACAGACCCTAGAGGAAAATAACAACCTTATATTATTAGTGCTTATTTACTTTTTAAGTTTTTATATTTGACCTTGACTAGCCATTTTATGACATATTCAATTGTTAGTTTTTATTTTTATTTTTTTTAATAATGATAATTTTAATGTGGTTTACTATTCTTATTGCACCTAGAGTAGCGAGATCTTCTACAGCCCAGGGGAAATGTTGTCACGTTAGCATTATGTTAGATAAGGTTACATTAAAAAAAATAAAGTCGACTCAATTAAGAAAAAACAAGTACATGAACCACATAATCTACAATCGAGATAAGGATTGCCCCCTTTGAGACACAAATACACAAGATAGAGTACTTAGATTCTTTTCACGCGATGATGGAGAAATAATCGCACATGGTGGTGCTTTTGAATCGATAGATTGACATCTAGTGTGAGAAGGAGATCACAATTTTTCTTAATTAGGGGTCAAGATCACGACGTAATGATATAAACTTTGAATCATAGTCACATTGAGAGGAAATACTTCGTGAATGCTCGGTGAGTCCATGCACACCACGTTTCAATTATCACTTTTGACATTTTGGTTGGAAAATATATTTTGATGTTGGAGATGCTAAATAATAAAACGATATTAATTTGACCATAATTTATATAAAAAAACCTAAACACGTGGCACATAAAGTACAATGATCCTCACCATTTCGTACCAGATTAAAAATATGAATGTGAGGTGTTAAATCCCAAAATGAAACCGTTCTTTCGGTTGAATTTTGTAGTGGATATCATGGCTATTGGTAGCGACCTCAAGTTACTTTTGAGTTTTTATAGCCGAGAAAAATTTTAAATTTTGGTTTGACTTAGAAATAATTTGGATTGTTAAGTCTTCTTTGACAAAATTGTCATTTTTACTTTCCACAGCTAACATGTTTTCAAAGATTCATTGTGCGCTGTGGAAAGTGCCCACTTTCAACAGTTAAGGAGCTCTTTTCATCAGTTGACGCGCTGTTGAAAGTGATGAACATTAAAAAGTTTTGAAAATCAGTTCTCAGGTGGCTCTCTGTGACAAATACACGCTTTCCGCAGCTAAGGAGGGTCTTCTACAAAGCGGTGCGCTGTTGAAAGTGCATACTTTCAGCAGCTAACGGGGGTTTCTTCGCAGAGTCGCGCGCTGAGGAAAGTCAAGATTATCAATTGCTAACAGAGGTTGTACTCCCGGGTTAGCAACATCAAATCAAATATTTGGTTCCATATCAGACATTGTTCACAAAAGACCGTTTAGAGTTTTGAATTGCAAATGGAAAGAATGATACTTAAACTTGCAGGGAACTTTTCAATCCCTTCCCAAGCTCCAAATGAGTATCTGAAAACTCCATTGGATAGCTTAGATTCTCTAGATGTCGATCGACTATTTAAACATGCAAAAAAGACTTTTTATGACCGAGAAATTTCATTTTGAAAATCTGCCCGCTTTCAACAGCGCAGAAGGCATAATTTTGACTAGTTAGCTGTGGAAAGTGGCTACTTTCAATAGCGTAGGAGCAGATTTTTCAGGAAGGTGCGCTGTTGAAAGCTGTCATGGTCAGAATAGCCAAATTCTCACCCAGATTAAGAATTTTTGGGTTTGGATGGTTTGAATCCTTCTTCAAAAAGTTGGTTATGAATTATCAAATCAAAATCTGAAGGCCATTTTTGGAG
>JZKD02S1603056.1:55476-75433 GCA_000966675.3 Picea glauca | reverse complement strand
GTGTTTACTATGGAAAAAGGAGGTGGTCCTTCCATTAACAAGGGGAGCAATCTAGGGGCATCATATACATTCTCTAATCCAATGGATGACACACTTAGCGAAGCCAAATATATGAATAACATCAAACAATAAGGCATGACAAACTCTATCAAATGCATTAGCCATATCAATTTTAATAATCATTCATTTTTCCCTGTCTCGTTTACTTGTTTGCACTGCTTCTTAAACCAATATTATCTTGTCTATAATTTACCCTTTTGCATCAATCCCCCTTGGATTTTTTATATCAATACTGGAAGAATATTTTTAAGGCGATTTTCTAATATTTTCGTCAGAATTCTATAGGCTAATTTGCATAGTGATATGGGTCTAAATCTCACAAAATAAAAAGGTCGATTTTATTTCAAAATTAAAGCAAGAAAGGAGGAATTCATGATTTCCCTAATTTTATATGTATTCCTCGTCTAGTTTAGCATATGACATGAGTCAAATTAAATTATCTTCCAATAGGATCTAACGAAGTGTATTGAGAATCTATCATGCCCTAGAGCCTTGTTAGGCTCCAAGCTTCTTATAACTTTTATTACCTTATATTCCATGATTTATTTTCCTAGATCTGACTTATATTACTCAATGATTAATTTTGGGAACACCATGCAACATTTCCTCTGCAAACTCTAAGTCTATCTCTTCTTCCTCTGTACACAATTATTTAAAATGAATATATGATTCTTTTTTAATTGTCTGGAACTCTTTTAATGTTTCCTTGCTGTCTTTGGCTATTTATTTGACATCATTTCTAAGTACTCTTGACTTAGGTTTTTTTTGGAAGAATAAAGTAACCTTATCTCCAGATTGTAGCCAAAGAATTCATCACTTTGGGTACTAATGATCCTCTTCTTTGTGATTGACTTAGTGAAGCTTGAAGGTTATTATTCTTTCCTCAATAATACTCTATTGAGTTATTTCTTCCTCTTCCATTATTGTTTGAATCCTACTCAATTACTCCCAGATTTCAATTCTTTTTACCTCTAGAGAAATAAATAATGTTTTTTCCCAAATCAGTTTTAACTCTACGGAGTTTAGATTCCCATACAAAGGTTGAGGAACCTATCATTGAGATTCTCTAGGCCTCTTGAATAATGTTGAAGACTCTAATACCATGTAGGTAGATTGGATTAAAGTGGAATGGGATGGGTGAAGGTCTTATTTCTCTTGAAAAATCAATGCAATGGGTTTATGATTTGAAACTCCATGCACAATAATATGATAAGACATTGTCAAGTTCTCCAACAAAACATTACTATGAATGAGTAATTTGCCCAATATTGCAAAAATGTGCCTAGGTCCCACCCTGCAATTGGTCCAAGTGTAACACCCTTTCTTAGGTATAATATTGTTTCGATCCCAAGATAATAGTAATTTTCCATCTTTACTATGAGAGGGTCCCTAATTGTACTACCACCTATTTTCTCCTTCCTGGACAAGACTAGATTAAAGTCTCCAGTGGATATGTTTTGTTCATTTACTCCTTTGTTCTTTCATTTCTAACAAGCTCCACCAAAATTTCATTTTTCCCCATATGGTGTCAATGCATAGACATTGAAGATTTCAATATACTTACCTGCTCCCTTGTGAACTAATGGAACCAATATCCAAAGTTGTGTGTTTTGGTGATGCACTATATCAAACATGTTTTCATCCTAAAGAGTAATAATACCCCCTGAGGAGATTTTCTTGGGTGGCGATTGGCATTATTTTTAACATATTGTGGATTGATCACATTATCCCATCATTATAAATCCTTCCTTATAACATTGAATAAAATTGGAAACCATTAGAAAGGAATAATGAAACAAATCTAGTGGGTGTGCAAGCATAATTCATTATGATAAAATAGTAAATGAGATTTTTTTGCATATGGGATTCAATAGTTCATATTTGGCTTTTAGTTGAAATTCACTTTGCGTTGGAGTTGAAGTTCATTATGTTTGGGTATATGTTTTCTATAAATGTGTTGAACCTACACATAATAGATCTAGCCAGGAATCGACATACACAACTATAGAGAAAATAGAAGAAAAGAGAAGCATGAGAGAAATAATGGAAGAATTCTCATTAACGAAATGAATAAAATGATAATTTACACATGATATACTCTGTATAACTCAACCAATGTGCACTGGAGGAGAAGCCAATGTGACATAGTGGTGGTCTAGAGTGATCTAGACACACACCAATAGTTACGGAAGTAAACTGCCACCTAGTCTAGTCTCTCGGGCAATTACGAGAGTGAACTGCCATCTAGATGAGTTAACTAGTCTATCAGTCTTCAGTTAACTGACTGAAACAAAGTGAAGTGAGGAGGGTATTGGGAAATCAAGAGTAATGCGCTAGTCTGGTGATGATCCCAAGGACAATGCACATTATCTAGTGATGATCCCAATGCTACATGGTGATAATCCCAATGTAGCATCTAGACTCCACTCAATTGATCAAAATAAAGTGAAAACTAAAGAGAATATTCTCCCCTAAACTTTAGGAGACTGGATAATGAATAATAAACATAGGAAAAACCTTAGGAAAAAGAAATCCTAGGTGTGTGTGAAGTAACTCCAACACCCCCTTTGAACATCACTATGGTGAAAATAAAGAATGGGTCCCGAAAATGAGGCCATGTTAGGTACACAAATACAAAAAATACACTGAAATAAATGAGGAAAGAGGGAAAACCTCATGGGAAAAATCCCCCCTCAAAGTACAATTTATGTGAAATGAAGAACTGACAGTTGCTAGGAAACTATGTCCTTCACTCCAAGACGTTTGCGCAGAGAATGAAACTTTTTCTCAATGAAGGTCTTGGTGAAGATGTCTGTAGTCTGTTCTACTGAAGGAAAAAACTACATGTCGATGATCCCCTCATGTACTAAGCCCTGGATGTAGTTCATGTGGATCTCGATGTGCTTCGTCCACTGCCTCTAAACTGGATCTCTGCAAAACTTCAGAGTGCTCTGGTTATCACACCAGATGACGATTAGCCTATGAAACTGAATGCCCAACTTAGTGAGAAAATTTTGTAGCCACATAGCCTAAATGGTTATGTTAACTACTCCTTTGTACTCTGCCTTGACTGAATATAGAGAAATAATAACCTGCTTCTTTCTCGAACAACAGATAGGCCTAAAACCAAGACTAAGTGAGAAACTAGATGTGGACATGCGATCATTGCTATTGCCAACCCAGTCAGAATTAGTGAACACAATGAGGTCCAATATAGAGTTTGTTGCATAATCAATCCCAAAGGTGATGGTGCCTTGTACGTATCGAAGGATAGACTTTGCAGCCTTCCAATGTATCTAATGCAACTCTTGCATGAACCTAGAGAATGCTCCAAGTGCATAGGAGAGGTCTGGTCTGGCGTGTGTGATATACAACAAGCTCCCCACTAGCTGCCTGTATAGTGTGTTTTCAAACAATGGAGTGTCCTTTCCATCCTCAAGTCTGACTCCTGATAGGAAAGGATTCAGGTTAGACTTGTAGTCTGTCATGTCAAATATCTCAAGGATATCTCCTGCATACTTGGCATGAGACAGTTTGATGCCTAATGCATCTTGACTGATATCAAGTCCAAGGAATAAATATAGCAGAGCCATTTCCGTCATCAAGAACTTGTTAAGTAGAATCCTCTTGATTGTATCAATCTCTGAAGTCGAGAAACCGATGATCAACAAATCATCAACATACAAAAATAAGAGTAGAAGTGAATCAGTCAGCATGAGCATGTAAACATTCATGTGTGATTTACAACGTACAAAGTTCTGTGACAACAGATAGGAGTCCACCTTGGCATACCATGCCCTCATAGTCTGCTTAAGGACATAAATATATTTCCTCAGTCAACAGACCAAAGATGAATCCTACATAAATCCCTGGGGCTGCTCCATATAGATCTCCTTAGAGATATCACCATGAAGAAATTCATTCTTCACGTCCATCTGACAGACTTCCCATACCTTGGATGTCGCAATGGAAAGTTCCAAATGTATGGAATCCATCTTTTCTACTGGAGTGAAGGTCTCATCATAGTCAATTCCATGCACCTGCTGAAAGACTTTGGAAAGTAGTATGGATTTGTATCTGCTAATATGTCCATTCGCTACGCTCTTGGTCCTATAGACCCATATACACCTGAAAAGTTTCCTTCCAGAAGGAAGGGGAACTAGATCTCAAGTCTGGTTCTCGAGGAGGGAGTTGTACTCCTCCTGCATGGAAGATTCCCAAAAGGGATTTCTAGTAGCCTCACCATAAGACTATGCATCTGAAGATTGAACCATGAAAATATGCCTGGGTGGAAATGGTTCAGTTGTAGTGAGTGCAAGAGGAGGCTCCTTGAAATAAGATCGAGTCCTCCTAGTATTAGTTGGATCACCAACAAGATCCCCTACACCTTGAAGAGTATTCTGGGCCTACTTGGGCCTCTTCTTTGGCTCTGCATCTGCATATGGATGCACTGACTTTGCATATGACTGTACTGACTCTATATCTGGATAATCTGAATCCTATGAATCATAACTCTCATCTGAATAAGAGTCGGCATGTGCATGGTCATCATCTCTGACTGGTGGAAGAACAAAGGTGTCTGCATGCGACTATTGAGGTACATGCGAGACACTTTCCTCAAATTGAATACTACACTCAATGATGATTCAGTGAAAGGAAATATCAATCAGTTTGTATCCATTCACACTGTCAGGGTATCCAACAAAGATACACTCTGTGCTCTGTGGATCAAGTGCCTTCCTCTTCTCAGAGGAAATCCTAGCCCATGCACGTGAACCAAAAATGTGGAAGTGGGTCACATCTGGTTTGAGGCCGCTCCAAGCCTCGTAGGGGGTCTTATCCTTGACAGATATATGGGGATATATATTTTGGATGTAGGTTTCACAATTAAGTGCTTCATCCCATAATCTCTGTGGAAGCAACTTTGCATGTAGCATGCAATATGCCTTCTCTTTTAGAGATCTATTTTTCTGCTCAACAACTTAGTTTTTCTATGGAGTAGAGGGAACCATGTGCTGCAACTGAATCCCTGCCTCATGACATAGATTCTGTATCTCATGGTTGACATAATATCCCCCGTTATCTGTTCGAAGGACTTTGATTTTCTTTCCCAACTGTGTCTCAACAAGAGCTTTGAAACTTTGAGCTGTTGAAAGACCTCCAATTTTTTCTGAGAAAGTAAATCCATGTGAAGCGTCAAAAATCATCAACTAAAATGAGCATGTACCTTGATTTATCAATTTATGGATGCGGAAAAGGGCCCATGAGGTCACTATGGATCATATCTAAAGGAGAGGAAGATTTTTGAGTCTTTCTTTTGTCGAATTTCTCTTGAGGGTGTTTTCCAAGAACACATCCCTCACAAATTCCTTTGGAGAAGTGGATGTCGGGTATACCATCAACCATTACCTTCTTTCTAAGATGTTGCTTATATATTCAATTTAAATTCCCGAACCTTTCATTCCATATCCTACTGCTTTCATCATGATGGGTAAGCAGTAATGCAAAATCTGGTTCAATAAATTCAGAAAACGTGTAAAGTCTAGATTGATGATTTACCTCACCGGTAGAAACCTTGGAATTGGTTGGCATGTCATAGATATCCACTGCATCAGGTGTTAATATGACTCTCTTTCCGGTGCCATATTTAGTCATCTAATACACTAAGAGAAGATTGATGAAAAGTTTGGGAACGTGCAACACATTCTCGAAGCTTCCATTTGTGAGTTCAATCATTCCTTTTCTAGTGACCTCGATTGGAGAGTTGTCCCCCATCATAATAAGAGGACCTTTGCATGCATAAAATGAATACTATACTTCTTTTGTGGCAGCCATGTGGTGTGATGCACCTGAATCTACGATCCAAGCATCGGGATAGGAGTTGATGGAAATTAAAGCATGGCTATAATTTCCTTTCTTGGGATTTTGATCTTCTGGCTTCTTCTTCTTGGCACCCTCGGGGATGCGATATCCAAGGTTGTTTTGCTAAAGTATTTGGGTCATTAGATCTATCTGTTTTTACATACATGCGGATTCTGAATGGAATCCTTTATGGTAGTAAGTGCATTTCTCCCATTTTCTTCCCTTTCCACCTTTGGATCTAAAGGCATCATTGAAGGGTTTTGAGTACCCTTCCTTATTGGGATTTTCATGTGCTTTCCTTTTTTCTTTATATTTATATTTCTGATATTTATGACCGCTTCCATCTTGCACAGTAAGTGCACGCGCCTTTGGGCCTTTTATTTTTCCCATGTTGATGAGCTTGTTCTGCTCTTATGTCAGAGACTCGATAAACTCCTCAAGAGAGGGCATCTTCCAGGTGGCTCCAGAGGCAAATCCAACTGAATGAAATGTGGATACAAACAATGAGTATTCTGAACCAAGTTTGGAGAGAATGGTGAAAACCATTTGTTTCTCCTCCTTAGATTTATCAACCCCGTAAGCTTTGAGTTGCGATGAAAAATCCTTATATTTGGTAAAAAAATCTTGGATATTGTCAAAGCTTTTGGATCCAATGTGACCAATTCCACCTCGAGCATGTGTCCCATCATCTTGTTATGTTTTCCAAAAATCCCTTCCATGGTGTTCCAGGATTCATTATGGGTTTTACAGGAGGATATGTGAAAGAGGAGTTTAGGAGAAATGAGACTGCAAAATTGTTTTGAATGCTTCATCCATTCGATTTAGATACTTGGATTTTTTTATGGATGATGTTGGTTCTGCCTCTCTATTCATGGTTAACTTGTACAATCCTCTGCTTCGAAGATGCATTATCATATTCTCCTTCCATGCAAATAATTTGTAAGGTGTAAAAATGAATTCTTTTGGAAATTCCATTTTTCCGTTGTCTTCAATATTCGGTACCTGCAAAAATAATTTGGTGTGTATTTCACGTAGCAGTTCATCGTCTCTGATACCATGTAAATGTTCTGAACCTACACATAATACATCTAACTGGGAATTGACACACACAGTTGCAGAGAAAATAATAGAAAAGAGAAGCATGAGAGAAACAATGGAAGAATTCTCATTAACCAAACGAACAAAATGATAATTTACACACGATATACTATGCATAACTCAACCAATGTGAAATGGGGGAGAATCCAATGCACCATAGTGGTGGTCTAGAGTGATCTGGACACACACCAACAATTATGGGAGAAAAATTTCACCTAGTCTAGTCTTTCGGGAAGTTACAAGAGTGAACTTCCACCTAACTGAGTGAACTAGTCTACCAATCTTCAATTAACTGACTGAAACAAAGTGAAGTGAGGAGGAGATCAGGGAATCGAGAGTAATGCACTAGTATGGTGATGATCGCAAGGACAATGCACATTAGTTGGTGATGATCCCAATGTTGCATGGTGATAATACCAATGTAGCATCTAGACTCCACTCAACTGATCAAATTGAAGTGACAACTGACGAGAATATTCTCCCCTAAACTTTAGGAGACTAGATAATGACTAATAAACATAGGAAAAACCTTAAGAAAAAGAAATCCTAGGTGTGTGTGAAGTAACTCCAACATTTTCTACACATGGGATTCAATGATTCATAGTCTAATTTCATATGAAGTTCACAGTGTTGGAATTGATTTTTCATGTTGGAGTTGAAGTCGATATAATCATTCAACAATTTAAAGGTAAAATTATAAATGTCACTTAAACAAAGTATACACAACAACTAAATGTGTTGGTGCCATATTTCAATTATGTAAGTTAGGGGTTATGGATTATGCACAATGATTTTGAAGTGTTGATACATTTCGATGTACAAAAGGATATACAAGATGGAATGAAACATTATGTTTATGAAAACATAGTGATTTTCACATAAGGGTTTAATGGTTTTGTACCACCTGATATTTTACAAATATAGAGACAATTGAACATAAGGGAAATAAAATATATTGAAACAAATGTTAATTTCAATTATTTAAGGTAGTTAAATGTGGATGAAGAAAACAAATTATCCATTATAGCTTGATATCAATAGAAGATCAATATTGGATATGACATTATGTTTAAATTATATTAACTATTATCTAACATATTTTTTCCATAGCCAATTTTTTCAATCATGTTATTGTCTAAGTTGGATCATACATGAAGACCACTTTTTGTGTTTTGATTTCAATGTGTTTTACATTGCAAGTATAATTTTTTTGAACAACTTTGTAAATGGGAGTCACTAGTGTGATTTCTGCTAGTCACAATATAAGCACAAATTGATTGAAATAACAAAATATTTTTGCATGCATGTTGGGAATCTCTCCTGCTCCTTGCGCCTCCCAATGACGCGACATTAAATAATTCACCTTAGTTCACATTGTTGATACTGAGGGGGGGTGTGAATCAATATCAAGTATACTTTAGTACTTTTTACAACTTTACTTTTCAATCAAATAATGTATCCAATATACAATAGGAGTAGAAGAAGAAATACATAGTGCACAATATATTTACGTGGAAATCCACACAATTTTTTTCTTATATAATAAAAAGATTACATTCAAAGGAAGCTACAACTTCTAATATTTTCTAGCACCAACTAGAAGGAGGTGCCAACACTCTAGTTTAAAGGCTCCAACCTGAAGGAAGTTACAACTCCCTATATTCTCCATCTCCAACTGGAAGGAGGCTCCAACCCCCTTTCCTTGCCCCTTCTTTCCACCCTTAAATATGTATATAAAAGAATCAACCTATCATTGCCAAGTTCTGAGACTCCCCTAGTCTACTATAAATTCACCCGAACAACTTGTTGATGTCACTTGTCAGTTTGTACCTTCCCAAAATACATATCTATTATTTGCTCTACTGTCAACTTGCGGCCATCCGCGCTTTTCTCCACTATGACCTGTGGATATCCACCTATTTCTCCACTGTGACCCGCAAATGACCTAATTGTTAGCTTGTACTTGTCTAAAACACAGATCCTTGTTTTTCTCTACTTTCATCCCACACACATCCGTGCTTTGCTCCACTGCGACCCACATATGACCTCAGAAAACTCCTTGCTCTCCTTTCTCCTTGGCCATATTTGCTTTGTTGAGCTCGTCATTCCTCCTACCATAAGTGCATACCCACTTATAAAAGATCCATACACAAACACACAATTTCTTGGATGAACAAATGAGAGGTTCTTGATGTGTATTTATACTTTTCCAAGTGCCTCATTTATTTAACTTTAGGGCCAACTTGTAACTTTTTGTTGAAACGATTTTTTCTCCTTTAATTAATTTTGGGGCCGACCTATAACTTCTCGTCCATACTTCGGGGATTCATGACCACACCTCTAGGGCTTCTTGTAGACTTCTTCAAAGCATCTTCTCATGAGTTCCATGCTTAAAGCGACACCATAAGGGGACCACTTTGGAGACTTATTGAAATACACCCATCACTTCTAGGGGATTCTAAACTTCTTCTAGAGTTGACATCAATGAAAACTGATTTTCCAAAAATCTCCCCCTTTGGCATTGATGGAAACACTCATACTCTTCTTGTGAAAATTGCTCCCCTCGTCATCATGCTCATGATTTTTCTCTCCCCCTTTTACATCAATGATAAAGGGTGAGTCTTCTTTTTGGGGATGCTCCCCCTGAACTCATGGCACTGAATAGTACTTCTCCTTCCTTTTTTGTCTTCTCATCCTTTGCTTCATTGGAGCTCTTTTGTGTGACTTCAATTTTCTTGTTTTCCTCTTTGTCTAGGATGTATATGTTATTTGGTATTCTTGTTGATGTTGCAACCAATCTGCCAGAGTCTTCTTCTCTGATTTCACATCTTCGAGAGTCAAACTTAAGATTGTATCCTTGATCACATATTTTACTGACACTAAGGATATCGTGCTTCAATTCTTCAACCTGTAAGACATTTCTTCTTTTACATTTTCACTTCCAAGACTCACTACACCTTTTCCAAGTATTATCATAGAGAAGTCATTTCCAAATGCCACTCTGCCACTTTTTCCTTTCTTTATGCTGAACCTGCATATCATAAATGGTGGTGATAACACAAGGTGAGAACCTGCTTGTCAGAAACTGATTAGCACTGAAATAAAATCAGGCTTAAATACAACAAAATAACAAGTAAACTATTCATCTTATGAGAACCAACAAAGCTCATCGTCGCCTCATCCGTTCGCTGCTTCACAAAACTACATGATGATAACAATTCCGTCAATCCCTGCTGAAAGTATAGAGGATGAATGATAATTTTAAAGAGGAAAATCTCACTGCACTCCAAGCATACCTCTCAAAGTTTTCTCCCCCTCTTTCTTTGCTAGTTGCTGCTCATTTTATATACTTTAATGGGGAGTTTGGGTAGTTTGAACCGATTGGAAATATTTCTCCATTTAATATATATGAAAACAATTTTTGTTAAGAAATTTAGTATTTTTAATTACACATGTTTAATCTTTTTGAAATCTTTGTTTCCTCTGATATCCATTTTTCCTCTCGAATGCAATTTGCTACCCGACTCTACTTCCTCCACATCTCGGGTGAATGAAGACCCGTCCATTTCTGGTATCTGAACATCCATGAAACATGCGTTGAAATTTCGTGGCTGTCGAACATAAAAATAGAATATTTTCCAGTGTGTGCGCAAATGACATTGGCACCATACTTCTTCAGTACACCAACAACACTGTATCAGATCGAGCATTTGCTTCCAATAAATAGTAACTGCTTTCTAGGTGACAAAATCCATGATGTAGCTTGCAGACAACAAGTCTTGATGAGAAACAACCAAAGCATTTTAGAGGATCTGGCTTCTTACTTAAGGTAGGGGTGATTTTTAGAAAACTATTATAGTGCTCTAGATGCTCTTTCTTTTGTCAGACTCCTTCCTGAACTTAGAAGATTAACTATCTTCTGAATTACCTTCATCTCTGGAAGTTTTCGCTGGTGTTCCTTTTCCAAACAAAACCTTAAAACAAAACCAACACAAGCCTCTACAACTACATCGTTGACTTTCTCTAGCAGATTAACTAGTCGAGGCATTATATTGGCCTGCAATAACAATGATGATATCTACTTATCTTCCGGAAGAAGATTAGACAAAATAGATGCAACGACAACATGATCTGATTCAACATATCCATAATGACGTTCAAGCTTCCTGGTTGTTCTTTTAGAGATGATCAAGCATCAACTCCGAATGTACTTGATAGAAAACTAAATAGCTGCACTGCTCGTTCTCTAACCTTCTGATCTGTAGCTGTCACCCTCAGATTTATGAGCAACTTAAAAGCATTTTTTTTCTTTCAGCTTTGTTTTTACAGTTGTGCTTATTTTCTCTCCATTTTCTAATCCTATCATCCCCTGTAATAGATAGTAATGAACATCTGGTGGTGTGATACGCCCCATTAGAGACATGAATGTTGAAATTATCTCTTCCAGTTGTGCGTCTCTCTGGTTGTTTTCTTCATAGTCCTCTACAATGTTGTTAAATATGTTAGAAAGCACGTGTGCAACACCTGTTTTGCTTGGTTATGAAGATCTTGTACAATTCAGTTTCTTTGCAAGTATTCGTATACCTCCAATGTTCTCAATTATTTTGCTTATAGACAAGACATATGAGATATTTTCAAGGGCACTTATTGCTACTGCACAGTCTTCATTATTTTCACTCTTTGTCATCTTTATAAGATTAGAAATAGTTTCAGTTGTTTCTACAAGTTCCTTGCTCTTGTCAGGCATGTGTAAGCGGCCAAGAGTCTTAGCCATTAAATTTGGTGATGAGGATTCTCCTGAAGATTCTTCAAATTTGAGATAGGATAGGTAATTTTGAAATGGCTCAACATCTGCATGCTTTCCTCCAACCACCTTTTCTTCATAACCAGCACAAGCATTGTACATACAAGCGTTGAACGGTCAAGATCTCATGATTCCTTTGAGCAAATGAAACTAAAAATCGTTGCACAAGCTTTCTTTATATTTCTTGAAGTGTCGGAAAAATGAGGATAACTGATGTCCACAGTGTATTTTCACTCGTACATCCATGATGCTCAAAGCATATGGGCTTTGTGCTTTCCATGCGTAAAAAGATACAATGAAATTGTTTATTCAATATCATGCGTTAAGTCAACCCATAAAAAAAAGTCTTGCATCAAGTCATTTAATTCACTTGACATCACTTGGTGACTCTCACATAAAGCAATTAATCCATTTTATATGAATAAAGTAAAGATCCTTTATTTTAATAATAAAGGTGTCACGTGAAAAAGGTATGGAGGTTATGACATATTTTCTTTTGGAATGGTATTTAATAAAGTCATGAAATAATGCTATAAATGAAGGGAAAGGCATGAGAAAAATATTTGGAGAGTGAATCATATAGAACTAAGGAAATAGTGTATTTGGTGAAATAGTATGGTATTGACATACTCTTTAATTCATCACTTCTTTTTATTTGAAGGTTATGTGGATAAAGAAAGAGAAGTACATGATAATCAAGGTTGATGTGCAACGATTCAAATATCCGACACCAATATATCACTTATAAGTGGAAAAAGGTATATGAGAAGTGAGAGAGAGTTGAAAATATATGATGTCAATGTACAAAATATGAGTGCAAACAATGCGACAAGTGAGAAAAGGGTCATGTTTAGTAATGGGTCAAGTGCCACGATAAATTTACCAAGAACATTGCGCCAATATTTAACACGAGTAGGCGAAACTTTGTGCAAGTAGTGTGATTCAAGGGGGATCTTGGCAATGATTTTCCGCTAAGTACTATTGACCAAAAATGTAGTCAACAAATGCCAACCAACGAATGCGCGTCGCTTACAGTGGTGTGCAAGCTTGAAACAATGAACTTATGATCCTTTGATTCTTTGAAGGAAAGGGGAAGGGTTAGGTAATGGTAGGACTAGGGATGGCTCAATGTGGGACAATAAGAGGTTGATAGGGTTAGGTGGAACAGATTATACAACAGGGGGAAACAAGATGGAGGTCAAGTGATTCATGGATCGAGACTTCGTGGAATAACTCATGAAAAGTGGTAAGTATGAGGGGGTTTGGCCCTGTTGTATAACGCAAAGGTACAAACTCTTTGGATCTTGACAAAATGATTAGAAAGTTGTATAAACTGTTGTGGATATGTGTTGAGGGAAAAACCCAAGTTTAACACTAAGCATCCACAACGTGTATGTTGGAGCCATCTCAAAATGGAGGGGATGGAGAAAGGGAAAGAATGAAGATGGTGATGAGACAGATGACTGTGATGAACAAGGATGTCTTGCTTAACAAGCGTATGGTAGAAAAATCGAGGAATTACGACAAAAAAAAGGAAACTTGGTTCACCTACAAGCTTGTTGTCTACCAAAACAAATTTGGTCAATCAGTAAAAACAATATACAGATAGACTTTAATATCACCAACCATTGTTCCATCAATTCTGACCATCAAAAGGGCGGAAAAAGAAAATAAAACAAAACAAACTGAAAAAATGAAAGTAGAGCAAAAAACGAGAAAATAAACTAAATAAATGCGAAGCCAACAAAAATCTAATGTACCTCTTTTCGTAATTTTTTAATTTTTTATTTACATTTTTATATATCTTTTATTTATGTATAGAAGAAAAGAAGAGCATTAACTTGGACTCAAGTAGGATGACATTTAGCATAAAGGAATGCATTGTCTGTTTTTCATGTGGGTCTTACGACTTCGAAAAATTTACACATGGAAGGATTGCCAACATGCCAACCAACATATGTGTATAGCGAGGAAAAATGATTAATCAATACCCAAAAGAAACGATTACCAACCTCCAAGACTTGCCAACCAACATGAGAAGCTTTGGATTTAATACTGAAAGTATTGATTGAATCAAGGATAACAAGTTTAGGATTTAGGGTTTTCATATCGAAGAGATGATTAATGCATTCATCAAACAAATTAATGTCATTCCTAGGAATCTTTCTCTCAAGAACAAGGTCATCATAATGCATAGAAGATTGATAATCTGGGTTCAAAAACATAGGTATCTCCTTAAAATACTCATCATCGTTGAAGGAAAAATTTCACCTAGGAGGGATATGCACACTAGTGTCAAGTTCCTTAACCTCTCTTGATTGAAACAATGGATTAGCAATGATGTTATACAAGTTAAGATCTTGATCAAACTCATGCAAATCTTCAACAAAGGGATCACCATATGTATCAATAAAATCATGTGGGTCTTCAACAACTTGTTTTGACCACTTATTAGTATCATCAACAAATAAAAATGTGTTATAAATAGGTTTAACATGGTCAAAATTGACTTCTTCAACTGCATAATCAAATTCACCATCGTATGCGTGCAGATAAGAGGCTTGAAATGAAAGATGATCTTGGGGTTGAGTTTTTCTATGAGGTTTAAGAAGGGTGGTATTTGGAATGTGGGAGGTAGGTTGATCATTAAGCATCATGATATGATCATGATCCTCTTCACATCCAAGTTCTTTACCACAAATAGTGAAGTCATTGCAATTAAGCCCTAGGAGAGAGGGCTCCAAAGGTATTTGAAGGTAGGCACGATTTGAAGATTTATACTCCAGGGACAACATGCGATCATGTAAATTCTTGATGATGGGGATTAAGGAAGACACATCTTTGTGTGAATCACGAATACCAAAGGAGAAACATGTTCTATGGATTTGCTCTTTGAAGTCGAGGCAAGTGGTTAGAGCTAGCTCTAGGTTTTGAACATTCTTTTCTTCCAACCGCCATCAGTAAAGAGGAGGTAGAAGTTCATAATAATGCAAGAGGGAAACCAAGTTGGTAGGGTGAATGAACATAGGAATTGAATTATATAACTTGATAAACCTAAGGTTAAATGCAATAATTATTTCATTATCTTTCATATGCAAGTGATTAAATATCTTAAGGTGCTCATAAGGATTATCCAAATGTCCAAAGGTAGAAGTAAACCAATAGGAAATTTCAGACCATGTAGAAATGCATTCATCGGGTAGGTTGGAAAATAGAGAAGCGACATTACTCTGAAGGGAGTTCATGAACAAAAGCATGCATCTATCATTATTGTTAACTCCAAGGATGGTGCAAGCATTTGAAAATGCACGAAGATGTTCAACCACTACAACAGTTCCATCACCATGAAATAAAGGCAAATGTTGCTTGAATTTGTGAGGTAAGAGATTAAACGGGTGAGCAAACTTCAAGTGGGTGGGTACAAACCATGGAGAATTATTTAGGTCTTCTTCAAATTAAAAAATCTCATACTTGTGAATGACCATCCCATGGCTAGTAGTTGAAACCACAGGGTTACAACCACCAAACAAGCTTCTAATCAACTGAGACATAGAAGTTTGGAGAATGTAAATGAAGGTTTGAAAGAATTAAAAAAAAACTAGGAAAAAACCATTGAATGGTCGCCCCAGTATGGTTGCGAAAAATATGTTGATGTCAAGGGACTAGAGAGTCTCTAACACCAACATCTCGACCTCCCGTGGGGCCAGGCGGGAAGAGACGTGAATGTCACCCTAGGCTTAGAGCCCCAACATGAAAAGACACATTAGACTCTAAGCTAAATCTCCTCTAACCTAAAGTCCAAGTGTTGGGCACCAAATCGGGCTATCTTTCTGCTACATTTCCATTACCTTTTTACACTTATTTACCTATGTTTACTGTGCTAAATCCATGAGGTAATTACCCCTAAATTGTCTATTGGAATATTTTATTAATGAAGTGAAGTCATGGAATTTTGCCTATTCGCAACACTAAAACGATGTTTGACCACAACTTTTGGAGAACAGGAATCAAGGCCTCATCATCCCGTGACAGATCTGCTGTTTAGCTGTTTTGAGAACAACTACGACCAAGCCAAAGGAGGCCGCACAACTGGAGTCGAAGATCCCTGAACCATATTGGGCATTTCGTTGATCTTGTCTATTTGGTACTGGTGCCGCTCCAACTAATGTATATTTTTAAGGGTACGATTACCATGTTTTGTTGAAAGAGGTTGTTCCCCCTTTTGATGTATAAAATACAGTTTATTCCTGTAACTGGGGATGTCCCCATTGAGATTGTAATAACCTTTTTTAGATTTATAAAGCATTACCTATTTTGCTGTCTTCATCCTTGATGTAACCAGCACAACCTTGATCATAGAGCTTGGCCCGCTCTTCTAATTAGGTGTTGCATCTTCCTGTGTGTGTGTTATTTATCAGTTTATGATTGTTGTTACAGTGTGTTATTTAGCAGTTTATGCTTGCTGTTACAGTACGTTATTTCTTAGCTTATGCTTGCTGTTACAATGTATGATTCTTATGAGTACCTTTCAGAAGTTGTAGTTAATCTAGTTGACAATAATGTTTTGAATCTTAAATTGTAAACCCTTGGCCAAAACAAATTGTACTCTTGCCCCTGCATATACCTTGCGCATTGCCTTGAAAGGATATGCACTCGGATTGATAAATTAATGTAGGAAAATGGTGAATAAATCGTTCATACCCTGACACCAACATTTTGGCGCCATTGTCGGGCATGCTAACAAGGTGCAAGACAACGATCCAGACCAACTAGAGGGTCAATCTCTTGTCCTAGGGAGAGAACGAGTTTTCTCACTCTGCTTCAGGTCTTGAGCATAGGTGATCTTTTTTCTTGTTTTTATTTTCGCTTTTTCATTTTTTTTCAATCTCTTGTTCTGGGGAGGGAGAAGTATTTTGATGCCCTGCTCCAGATCCTGAGTTAAGATTTATTTCTTTCAAACCCTTGTGCTTTTATTGAAACCCTAGCTTTTACCCTAGGGAGGGAGGAGTCTTTTGATGCCCTGCTTCAGGTTTGAAAGGTATTAGGTATTTCCTGTGGTGTGTTTTGTTCTTGTCCAGGGGAGGGAAGAGTCCTTTGATGCCCTGCTCTGGGCCCTGAACCTTAGATTCTTGTTTTTTTTTTAGCTGCCTTGCTTTTTCATAAGATCTTTTGTCTTGGGGAAGGAATGGTCCTTTGACACCTTACTTCAAGACTAAAGAATTGTAGGTTCATGCCAAAACCCTCACTTGTATGAACAAAGAACCAAATAACGGGGGGCAGAGGGAAATCCTCAAAGAAGGGAGGACCATATTTGGGAAGAAAGACCTTCATCTAGTAGATTATAGAAAAGGCTGAATCATAAACATCATCTCACGCAGCCGTGAGACCAAGGGCATGAAGAGTAAAGTCTGAGGGACAATCAGTAGATCAACTAGCGGTGTCTACAACTTTCTTGGGTGACACAATACAGTAGGTCCCTCTAGCAGTTGAAGAAACATCTAGAGGCATACCTGAACAAGGAAATCTTATGCTGACATCAGAGGGGGAAGAGGTCGCAAGTAGAGCCTCGACAGAGTCAGACCACTCCAACAAGAGAGAGAAGGTTGTAGCAGAGGGATCAAGTCATTAGAACGTAGAAGAAGGGATCAGATGAACATTTGCATCGCCAAAGGATCAGGGAAGTGCTGCTAAAGCAACTTGGATCAAAGGGGTATGGAAGCCTCAGCCATCTCCTACAGAGTCTGGTGAAATACCCAGCGATTATTGGAAGATATTTATGGCTCCCACAACCTCCACTATCGAGTTTCCTATTGGAAACCTGGGAGTTGGTGCGCCCACTAAGCCTATTCCATTAGTAGCCTTACCAAACTTTCATGGAATTGTTTCAGAAGATCCCGACACATTTCTATTTGAATTCGACATAGTATGCCGAGGGTATGACTACACGACGGAAGCCCAAAATTTAAAATTTTTTCCTTCTACACTAAAAGGGACGGCTCGACGATGGTTCATGGGCCTTGGAGGAAGCACTATTTCCACATGGGATGATATACGGACAAATTTTCTAGAAAAATACCAGGATTACTGTAAATCCCAGAACATTAAGGAAGAAATTTTCAAGTCTGCACAAAAAGAAGACGAGAGTTTGGAGGATTGTGTGGAATGATTCAAGTACACCTTATAAAGGTCGGGTCACTCTAACCTAGATAAGGAAATTCTAAAAATTATCCTCCTCCGATCTTTCCGTGAGGATTCAATGGAATTATTGAACATTGTGGGAAAAAGAGACATCTTTAAGGAAAGCTTCGAAGGTATCTGCGAGTTATGCATTCAGTGCTCAAGAGGACTTGCAAGAAACATACAAGGGATTCTCTCAGTAAAAGGGTCTGGTGGAGGTGTTACGAAAGCATAAATCAGAAACTTGCTAGACAATCTGAGGACATATATCCTCAGCACCCTGTCAACACAGATGGATACGCTGCAAGTAAAGCAAAAGCAGCTGGAATTGGACAAGACTATGGCAATTTTCTATCTGACGTGTAGAAAGAAGCATCCAGAGAGGGAATGCCCATTAAACTCCATAGAGGAATGTGAAATCTGCGAGCTAAATCATGCAACAAGCTCATGCCCCTCCCTGCCAGGCGTGAAAGCAGTATTTCAAGGAACGGGGAAAGACATGGAGCAATTATACCTCATGGGGTCTAGAAATCCATGGCAACCTCGAGAACCAATGGGAAATCAAGGTATGTACTCAGATCCATCTCAGTATTTCAATAATTTTAATATGAATCCTCAGTCCACGCCCTATCCTCCCATGTGGCCACAATACCAGTTTCCACCGTGGCAGCAGTGGAACCCTCAAACTAGTTCAAGCTCCTCATGGGCTCCAACTTGGCGAGGATCCCCTCCTGGGCATTTTCCTCAATCGATGCCACAACAAAAACTCCAATTGCCCTCTAATGTGCCTCCAGGTAACCAACCTGCCTACCCTCAACTCCTAATCCAACCTGATCTGAATCCTAATAGCAGGGGAGTTCATCAAATTGACATTCTTAAACTACCTTCATATAGCATTTCCACTGCAGAGTTGTATGAAATGAATCTACGATCAGGGCAGACATTTGATGCTCAACCCCCTCCAGTTACCATGGAATGACTCGACAGTGAAGGTAAGGAATCATATCCAATTATTAAAGAGCCAAAATAGACTGATAGAAATCAGGCATCTCCTGTAAAACAAAATCAATCTGAACCACCTTACCCAAAGAGACTAACTTTGAGTAAATCAAGCCCTCAAGCTGAATTTGATTTATTAGGAGAACTGCAAAATTTATTTGTTAAAATTCCCTTGTTACAAGCAATGAAGGATGTGCCAATATATGCAAAGACTCTTAGGGAATACTGTTCAAAGAAATCTACAAATAAATCCAAAGACCCCCTTACCATTCATGCTATGGGAAAATTATCAGATTTCATGACGGGAAAGTCAATGCCTGAAAAGTATGGAGATCCGGGGAACCCAATTCTGACAGTAAAGATTAATGGGGTACAGATTCCGAATGTGCTGGTAGACCTGGGTGCTGCCATCAACGTCATCACCACTGAAACCATGCATACATTAGGTCTTCGTAACTTGAAACATACACCTACAGTATTGGAATTGGCAGACCGATCCACAGTCAAACCTGTAGGAAAGTTGGAAGATGTAACAATTTCAGTAGATTCATGGCACTATCCCGTAGATTTTTGGTCTTACAAACGCAATCTTTGGTGGGCAGCCATCCTTTGATCTTGGGTAGACCATGGCTAGCTATTGCAGATGCTTACATTAGGTGTCGATCAAGGCACGTGGTTATTTCCAATGGGCATATCATTAAGAACTTAGTGTTATACCCACCTGCAGTACCAAACCCATCCATAAAACTAGCAGGAAGCAAGAAAATTTTACCTGGGAAAGAGTCCGAAACATAAAATGAGGAATTGAGGCCAGTTCTCACTATTGGACAAGCCCTTCAGTGGAAAACAGAATCGAAAGATGATGTAATTACCTCTTTTATGGACGACCCTTGCTCTGTTTCTGAAATAAATCAACAATTCCTAGAATCTGTCTTAAGCTGTGAGACTCAGGAAACA
>JZKD02S1603056.1:0-25252 GCA_000966675.3 Picea glauca | reverse complement strand
TAATATATTGTCACGCATGTTCTAAGTCACTGCAATGTCCACACAAATCACTCCTTATGTTCTTTAGTCACTCTTTACTTTGATGTTTTTAGCATGCCATGTTTTTGTCCCATGTCTAATATTCATGAACTAAATTTATTTTGAATACATTGTCCCAGGGTGACAAGGGGAAGGAAACAACCTTAGCACATTCCACACATCCTCATGAGGAATACCTTACTAAAGAATAAATTTATTCCAATACCACCCCTATGAAAACAACAAAGAAGCTTGTTAAAAAATTAAACATGGAACTCACTTCTTTGATTATGATTGAATCATGGACATTGGAGAAAGATTAAAGAATACAATTCCTGGTGCATCAAATTCACCAATATGGGGTAAGCAACATATTTAATTATCCCATTCATTTATTTAGGATTTTAATTTTTATACTCATACAAGTCTTTTATAAAAAAACTCATTATTTTTACATGAGTTTTTGTAGGTAATGGATCATGAGTATGTGTGTGCAGAGCCCGGTGTTGGTACCAGCGTCGTTGGTACACCAACACCGCATCATAATAGTAACCATACCGATACACCCACCAGTGTCAATGTCTGTAGTGCACCCCCTCACACTTAAGAATGTGAAGGAGATCTAGTGGATGCAGACGCTGGCATTGGAAATATTGAAGCATGCTTTTCTGGATCTTCCCATGTCACTAGAACGGGAACACTATCGGTTACATTTTTGGTAGATGATGACATAATCCCCGTGAAAATACAAAGGCTTCCATGTATTTAAGAATTAAGTGTTTTAATTATTATGTACAATCTAATTGAAATTTTTGTATAATGTGCGATTATTTTAAACTAACGATAATATTGTTTTGCAGGAAATAATATTTTTTATAAATGCATGAATGAGTTGACTTTGGATATGTTTGGGACAACCATACACACAAAGTGGAATCTCCAAAGTTTCAATTTAAAATATCAATTCATTAACAAGTTGGTTGGTGTGTCCGGTGAGGGCACCTTCAAGAAATCTCGAGTCACCTCAAAAGTAGGTGAACATTTAAAACATTTGCGGGACCAATATAGGGTTCATCTACAAAATAAACCTAAGTGTGAGCATCCTCCAATGATTCCAGAGAGGGAGTAGAAGGACCTAATTGATGATTCAAAGGAGAAGACGCTCTGAAAACAAGGAAAGACACCACCCGGATCAAGAAGGTATGCAACACTTATAATAATGTAATTATGATTCTTTATCGTCATTGCGACATCTAATTATGTTTTTGAAACTTTTCAATACAGGCTCCCAAACATATCCAAAGCCACCATAGCCGAGATAGAAAAACATGGGCATAAAAAAATTGGCCCGGGTGGTTACTCGAAACTGTGCACAAGAATTGTAAGTACAAAAAAATCAATTGCATCCAAATAATATATTGTTAACAATTTTAAATTAATTGCACAGAAGAAGCAAAATTCATGTTTCTATGCAAAATTGTAGGGCTCGGAGTTCAAAGAAGTTCCAACACCGAAAGACCTCACGCTTTCTTTCAAAAAAGGATATGATGTCGTGGTTGAACACAGAAAAAGCTTGCGGCAAACACAACCTTTCATCACTGAAATCAATAGACATGTAAATAAAATCAACTAATATTATTTAAAAGTTATTACTTGTAAAATCTATTGATTATTTTCAATTGGGTTTATCCCGAGTGGTTTATGTGGAGGATTGTTTCCCTCCCCACCCAGGTTCTATTCCTTGAAGTGACATGATGTGCCCTTAATGGGTCTATCAGATGCTCTTGTTGTTGAGCGCCAATATTCTAANGTTGTAACCAACGAAGAAACAAATGTCCCCACTAGTGGGACAAAGCCTAGTGACGGTGGAGTTCCACCCAATGAAGGTGGTGTGCAACTCAGTATTGGAAGTATTTCATGTTGTATGGATTATAATTAACAACATTTATTTGAAAACACTGTATTAATTATAAACTTTCCTATTTCAACTCTAGAGCATGTAGAGGATGAGGGCAGACAAGAAGAGGAACATATGGCCACATCCCAAACTAGTCTGCTTGCCTCTGCTACTGAAGAAGGTAAAGAAGACTCTATTGCGCTTTTTATTAATGAAATACTTGTAATAATAATAATAAACGATACTAATTTAAAATTTGTTTCTTATTGCATTCGATTATCTGCACCCCCCGTTGCAATAGTCTAGACGTCGTGAGTACACGACGAGGTCGTCAGTAAGACATGGAGGGGCCAAACAAACTAGAGGGGAAGAAGGACTTGAAGACATCCTTGCTAAATACATTTTAAAAATGAAGAAACAAAAAAAGAAATGATTGTACTATAGTTATATAATTAGAAACATATTGAACCATATTGTGAAAACATATTTCTTATGATAAATGTTTTTGAGATGAAGTATATTGTGTCTATGATTAATGAATGAATGTTATATGTTAATGAATGAATGAATGAATGTTATATTTTAATGAATGAATGAATGTTATATATTAATGAATGAATTTTATATGTTATATGTTATTCAGAAGCACATATGTTTCTTCATGAATTTGTTGTTTTGTTGGTGTCTATGAATGAATCTTAATGTGTTGCTTTCAACTATTTTCTAGTAGATAGATTGGGTACTGGAGAATTGAGAGTGATGTGAGGGGGGGTTAGGGGCCATAAGAAGTTCCACCTTCACGTGCTTGGCC
This sequence comes from Picea glauca, assembly GCA_000966675.3. Taxonomy (NCBI): domain Eukaryota; kingdom Viridiplantae; phylum Streptophyta; class Pinopsida; order Pinales; family Pinaceae; genus Picea; species Picea glauca. The sequence goes on along the minus strand of JZKD02S1603056.1, from coordinate 22,526 downwards.
CTGTTTGGTAGAGAACAAATTAGGATTTGGATAATCTTGGAGCAAACCTTCCTCAATCCAACCGAGCAACAACAAAGTCAATGTTGACTTCATTGAAGCTCCATCAAATCGAGGGAGGTTTTCTCCAAGATTATAATACTCCAATAAATTATTCTCGAAACCAAGAGGAGATCATTCAGGTATTCATGCACTCAAGTCTATTTAATTATTGTTTAGTCATAAAAAATTTGTTAATTTATTATATTATTTTGTTGATTCTTAAGTGTTGATGTATTATGATGATGTATTCTTCATTGTGATAAATCAAGACCACCTCATTTTCAAGAAAATGCATAGATCCTCTTGCAATTCTTAACAAGAACTCTATTGGCAACTATCAAGAGGGGCATCAAACCTGAATCAATCAACCAAGGAAAACTAAGGTGATCCCCTGTCAATCAACTTTAAGTTTTTTTTTTTTTTGTAAGTAATATTATGTGGAGGTTTTATTAATTTTTTGTTGTTCATGTTTCATATTATCCCGTCTCTAGAATGGGTACACCTTCATTAGCATGTTATTTTCATTCACAGAGACTTAATTTTATGTTAAATATCATGTGACAAATGTGTTTTCAATTATTGGTACTCAAAGACATTGTTTTTAGACAACTACGTATATAGGCCCACTCATTTCATTAATGAAAAACCTAGATTAAATGAATCATTTTGTGGTACACTAAGCTCGTCCAACTCACACATGATATTTTTAGGATATTGAAATGTATGCTATTTTTCCTTTTATAAGTTAAATAATAAGAGTAAAATAAAATATGAGTGTATGAAGGTTATGCATGATAGTCCAACCTTGTAACATGATGTCAAAACCAACCAAAGCTTGCCCAATGTTTTTTTCATTCCTTACCATGTGTAAGGGCACCCAAACTAGCTCATCCATGAACCAACCTACTACTATGTCCATCTGTGTTAGCCAATGAGCACCAAGGTTTGGCATTCTTCTGGATAGCAATTAAGCCCATGTTTTCCAAACCAAACCATGTGGATAAGATTTGTATGCAGCCATGTCATTAAAAGACACAAGTATTGCAAAATAGGAGCTAAAGAGAGAATTGAAAAATAAGAGCTAAAGAGACATAGATGCCTAATATTCTCACTGCCACTAGCAAACTCTCCATACAATGAATAAAAACATGCAAAAGACTAAATAATGGGTTCCTTTGGAAAAACTTGGTAGTCAGATTTTGAAATTTTCTGTAGAGTAGACTACTAATGGCCTAGAAATTCATGATACTCTATAGTTCTCTGTATAGCCAATAATAATAGACTAACGATTTCCATTTAATGTCGAATTTCCTAAATTGGGTTTCTAGGGGAAAATCGTTGTCCTTCATGGTAATTTATATGTGTATTGTTTACTGTGGGTTTCTCTCTAAATGCTTAGCATAGTGACATTATCCATTATGTCCATTACATGAATGATATACACACAACTCATAAACTCATTGCTCTATTGTTATCAACAATACCATTTTTTATTCGATATTCTACCATAGGTACATTTCCCCTATATCATAGGTGCATTGCTTTGTTGGATTGAGTACAATGCTCCTATATCATTCAATGCACAAAGCCCCACACATAACAATCAATTTTGTCTTATACACAATACTCAATTGATTAATTGCTTTGGTTAGGAGCATATAAAAAATAATCATTTCTTATGACACTTGTTCCTTATGTTTCATTTGGAAACCCATTTACAAGTAATGTGTACATGCTAACCCAAGTTCAAGTTCTATTGTATAATTGGAAAAAGGATACAATGAATTGGTATATTTATATATGGTATGAGCAGTCGAGTTCTAATTTTTTTTATTCTTGTTTTGGGGCAAGGATTCTCGTTTTTTTTTAAGATGGTGTTTTCTATTTTAGATTGTGTTTTTGGAGCTTTTTTAGCATTGTGCAGATATCACTGAGTTGGGTTTCTACATGCACAGGTAAAAGGTATTGATTATATTTTTGGATTTGGGAGCTTTATTTGATTTGGTGATAACCCTACCAGGGCCTATATCCTATAAAATCAAAGTGTTTTTTTTTCCATGGGAGTCTTCAAAGGGACTGTTTATGTCCTCCATCTTTCCTTAGATAATAAAAAAAAGGTTCCACATGTTTTTTGTGTCTTCTTACCTCTGCACTCCCATTCTCATATGATTAAGAGCTCAAAACCATAGCCAAATAAAAGGTGCTTACCTTACAATCGATATGATTGAGTGATTACTCTTCAGATCTATCATCCATGTGAATGAAGGTTGTGAACAAGTGCTACACAAATGGACACTTAAACTATAACTTCAACATTGGCCCGGATCAACGATAACGATTTAATCTCATCGTGAGATCTATGTCTTGCGCATTTCAACATGACAATTCGTTAACTTCATTTTCATTGTGAGCATAGATCTTATGCCGACATGTAGCCGAGTTATCTGACGGTCCTAATCAAAGTGCACTTTCGTCTAATAAATAACGCCCTTGCAACTTCAATTTTCACTTTCTTACTCCTCCATTGATCTATGTCATCAATGGATGGTTTGATCTCTAATTCCCACAACTCCAACGAATCATGATCACCTCCAAGCCTTGATGATCAATGACTATGACTTAATCATTAGTTGAGATGGACGACTGGGGTTGTTCTTTACTTCACAATCGTGACCCAACGGTCTTCCCGTGATCTAACGACCTAGAATTTAACCCTCCATAGATCGACGACAACTGTCTATTTACTCCACAAATCAATATTGGATTATTTGTATATATACAAATAATCCAATATTGATTTGTGGAGTAAATACACAGTTGTCGTCGATCTATGGAGGGTTAAATTCTAGGTCATTATATCACGGGAAGACCGTTGGGTCACAATTGTGAAGTAAAGAACAACCCCAGACGTCCATATATGTGTGTGTGTGTGTGTGTGTGTGTGTGTGTGTGTGTGTGTTTATTTTTTCTAATATTCGCACATCATCGGATCTTTGACGACTGAATCGACGACGGGCGCTCGTCGAAGGTGTATCACCTCTGTTGGATGCACTGTATGCTCATAGGATATCCACTGGGAATATGATTGTCTATTCTCCATGGATGATACAGTTCATCCAACGAAGGTGCTACACCTCCAATGGTCGCCTTTCATCGGATTGGTCGTCGGTTTTGTAGTCGGATATCCAAGGATGTGCATGTCGGAAAGCCAACATTGTATCATCGGAAATGGATCCTATTTTACATTGTTTTACGGACTCCATGGTCCTCGGTAGACTGACGACAATGTCGTCGGATATCCGATGACGTTGTAAACATCGTATAACTGTCGTATACTTAGCAACAAAACTGGGGCCCAAGACCTTGTTGGTTTGCTGACGATGTGGAGTCTAAAAACCGACGAAATCCCATCGGATTTTAGTGCACCTTGTAGTATTGATTGATGCAATTTATTTTATGTAGAGCACCAAATTTGAAATTTCATATTGAATGAACCATATTACTGTTATTTTATGAACACTTTGATCTTAGAATTGAATAATTTGCTAATAAAGTTTTTGTGTGTGCTAGACACAAGAAAAGGAACTAAAGGTGAATTATTTAATGTCACGTCCTTTGGAGGCACGTGAGAGATGCCCAACATGCAGGAATTTTTTTTTTGTATTTCAATCAATTTGTGTTTATATTGTGACAAGAAAAAATTACACTAGTGACTCCCATTTACGAAGTTGTTCAAATTTTGTATGCTTGCATTGTAAAACACATTGAAATTAAAACACAAAAAGTGGTCTTCGTGTATGATCCAACTTAGACAATAACATGATTGAAAATATTGGCTATGGAAAAAATATGTTAGATAACAGTTAATATAATTTAAACATAGTGCCCCTCATAGGAAGATGTTTTGAAGAAGTCTACAAGAAGCCCCAGGAAGTCTACAAGTTAATATAATTATCTTTAAGCATGACCCTCACATGAAGATGCTTTGAACAAGTCTACAAGAATCCCCAAAGGTGTGGTCATGAAGCCCCAAAGTATGAACAAGGAGTTATAGGTTGGCCCCAAAATTAATTAAAGGAGAAAAATTTGTTGGAACAAAGAGTTACAGGTCGACCCAAAAGTCAAATAAAGGAGGTGTTGACTACATTTTTGTTCAACAGTACTTAGCCGACAAACCGTTGCCAAGATCCCCCTTGAATCACACTACTTGCACAAAGTTTATCCTACTCGCGTTAAATATTGGCACAATGTTCTTGGAAAATTTATCATGGCACTTGACCCATTACTAAATATGACCCTTTTCCCACTCATCACATTGTTTACACTCATATTTTGTACAATGGCATCATATATTTTCGACTCGCTCTCACTTGTCATATACCTTTTTCCACTTATAAGTGAGATATTGGTGTCAGATATTTTGAACCGTTTCATATCAACCTTGATTATCATGTACTTCTCTTTACCCACATAACCTTCAAATAAAAGGGAGTGATGAATTAAAGAGTATCTCAAGACCATAATATTTCACCCAATACTCAAAATTACCTATCCTATCTCAACTTTGAAGAATCTTCAAGAGAATCCTCATCTCAAATTTTGATGGCTAAGACTCTTGGCCGCTTACACATGCCTGACAAGAGCAAGGAACTTGTAGAAACAACTAAAACTATTTATAATCTTATAAAGATGACAAAGAGTGAAAAGAATGAAGAATGTGCAGTAGCAATAAGTGCCCTTGAAAATATCTCATATGTCTTGTCTATAAGAAAAATAATTGAGAACATTGGAGGTATATGAATACTTGCAAAGAAACTGAATTGTACAAGATCTTCATAACCAAGCAAAACAGGTGTTGCACACGTGCTTTCCAATGTATCTAACAACACTGTAGAGGACTATGAAGAAAACAACCTGGGAGATGCACAGCTGGAAGAGATAGTTTCAACATTCATGTCTCTAATGGGGCATATCACACCAGATGTTCATTACTATCTATTATAGGGGATGATAGGGTTAGAAAATGGAGAGAAAATAAGCACAACCGTAAAAACAAAGATGAAATAAAAAAATGCTTTTAAGTTGCTCATAAATCTGTGGGTGATAGCTATAGATCAGAAGGTTAGAGAACGAGCAGTGCATCTATTTAGTTTTATATCAAGTACATTCGGAGTTGATGCTTGATCAGCTCTAAAATAACAACCAGGAACCTTGAACGCCATTATGGATATGATTAAAGATGGTTATGTTGAAGTAGATAATGTTGTCGTGGCATCTATTTTGTCTAATATTCCTCCAGAAGATAAGTAGATATCATCATTGTTATTACAGGCCAATATGATGCCTAGAATAGTTAATCTGCTAGAGAAAGTCAATGATGTAGTTGTAGAGGCTTGTGTTGGTTCTCTTTTAAGGTTTTGTTTGGAAAAGGAGGACCAGCGAAACTTGCAGAGATGAAGGTAATTCAAAAGATAGTTAATCTTCTAAGTTCAGGAATGAGTCTGACAAAAGAAAGAGTAGCTAGAGCACTATACTATTTTTATAAAAAAACACCCCTACCTTAAGTAAGAAGCCAAATCCTCTAAAATGCTTTGGTTGTTTCTCATTGACCTGTTGTCTACAAGATACTTCGTGGATTTTTTCACCTAGAAAGCAGTTACTATTTATTGGAAGCAAATGTTCGATCTGATACAGTGGTTGTTGGTGTACTGAAGAAGTATGGTGTCAATGTCATTTGCACAAACAATGGAAAATTTGTTATTTCTATGTTCAACAGCCACGAAATTTCANGGTTTGCTGACGATGTGGAGTCTAAAAACCGACGAAATCCCATCGGATTTTAGTGCACCTTGTAGTATTGATTGATGCAATTTATTTTATGTAGAGCACCAAATTTGAAATTTCATATTGAATGAACCATATTACTGTTATTTTATGAACACTTTGATCTTAGAATTGAATAATTTGCTAATAAAGTTTTTGTGTGTGCTAGACACAAGAAAAGGAACTAAAGGTGAATTATTTAATGTCACGTCCTTTGGAGGCACGTGAGAGATGCCCAACATGCAGGAATTTTTTTTTTGTATTTCAATCAATTTGTGTTTATATTGTGACAAGAAAAAATTACACTAGTGACTCCCATTTACGAAGTTGTTCAAATTTTGTATGCTTGCATTGTAAAACACATTGAAATTAAAACACAAAAAGTGGTCTTCGTGTATGATCCAACTTAGACAATAACATGATTGAAAATATTGGCTATGGAAAAAATATGTTAGATAACAGTTAATATAATTTAAACATAGTGCCCCTCATAGGAAGATGTTTTGAAGAAGTCTACAAGAAGCCCCAGGAAGTCTACAAGTTAATATAATTATCTTTAAGCATGACCCTCACATGAAGATGCTTTGAACAAGTCTACAAGAATCCCCAAAGGTGTGGTCATGAAGCCCCAAAGTATGAACAAGGAGTTATAGGTTGGCCCCAAAATTAATTAAAGGAGAAAAATTTGTTGGAACAAAGAGTTACAGGTCGACCCAAAAGTCAAATAAAGGAGGTGTTGACTACATTTTTGTTCAACAGTACTTAGCCGACAAACCGTTGCCAAGATCCCCCTTGAATCACACTACTTGCACAAAGTTTATCCTACTCGCGTTAAATATTGGCACAATGTTCTTGGAAAATTTATCATGGCACTTGACCCATTACTAAATATGACCCTTTTCCCACTCATCACATTGTTTACACTCATATTTTGTACAATGGCATCATATATTTTCGACTCGCTCTCACTTGTCATATACCTTTTTCCACTTATAAGTGAGATATTGGTGTCAGATATTTTGAACCGTTTCATATCAACCTTGATTATCATGTACTTCTCTTTACCCACATAACCTTCAAATAAAAGGGAGTGATGAATTAAAGAGTATCTCAAGACCATAATATTTCACCCAATACTCAAAATTACCTATCCTATCTCAACTTTGAAGAATCTTCAAGAGAATCCTCATCTCAAATTTTGATGGCTAAGACTCTTGGCCGCTTACACATGCCTGACAAGAGCAAGGAACTTGTAGAAACAACTAAAACTATTTATAATCTTATAAAGATGACAAAGAGTGAAAAGAATGAAGAATGTGCAGTAGCAATAAGTGCCCTTGAAAATATCTCATATGTCTTGTCTATAAGAAAAATAATTGAGAACATTGGAGGTATATGAATACTTGCAAAGAAACTGAATTGTACAAGATCTTCATAACCAAGCAAAACAGGTGTTGCACGCGTGCTTTCCAATGTATCTAACAACACTATAGAGGACTATGAAGAAAACAACCTGGGAGATGCACAGCTGGAAGAGATAGTTTCAACATTCATGTCTCTAATGGGGCGTATCACACCAGATGTTCATTACTATCTATTACAGGGGATGATAGGATTAGAAAATGGAGAGAAAATAAGCACAACCGTAAAAACAAAGATGAAAGAAAAAAATGCTTTTAAGTTGCTCATAAATCTATGGGTGATAGATATAGATCAGAAGGTTAGAGAACGAGCAGTGCATCTATTTAGTTTTCTATCAAGTACATTCGGAGTTGATTCTTGATCAGCTCTAAAATAACAACCAGGAACCTTGAACGTCATTATGGATATGATTAAAGATGGTTATGTTGAAGTAGATAATGTTGTCGTGGCATCTATTTTGTCTAATATTCCTCCAAAAGATAAGTAGATATCATCATTGTTATTACAGGCCAATATGATGCCTAGAATAGTTAATCTGCTAGAGAAAGTCAATGATGCAGTTGTAGAGGCTTGTGTTGGTTCTCTTTTAAGGTTTTGTTTGGAAAAGGAGGACCAGCGAAACTTGCAGAGATGAAGGTAATTCAAAAGATAGTTAATCTTCTAAGTTCAGGAACGAGTCTGACAAAAGAAAGAGTAGCTAGAGCACTATAATATTTTTATAAAAAAACACCCCTACCTTAAGTAAGAAGCCAAATCCTCTGAAATGCTTTGGTTGTTTCTCATTGACCTGTTGTCTACAAGATACTTCGTGGATTTTTTCACCTAGAAAGAAGTTACTATTTATTGGAAGAAAATGTTCGATCTGATACAGTGGTTGTTGGTGTACTGAAGAAGTATGGTGTCAATGTCATTTGCACAAACAATGGAAAATTTGTTATTTCTATGTTCAACAGCCACGAAATTTCAACGCATGTTTCATGGATGCTCAGATAGTAGAAATGGATGTGTCTTCATTCACTCAAGATGTGGAGGAAGTAGAGTCAGGTAGAAAATTTAATTCCATAGGAAAAATGGATATCAGAGGAAACAAAGATTTCAAAAAGATTTGACATGTGTAATTAAAAAATAACAAAAAAAAAATCATATATATTAAATGGAGAAATATCAGGCAGTTCCAATAGGTCAAAATGAGCCAAACTACCCCAACTCCCCATCAAAATATATAAAATGAGCAGCAACTAGCAAAGAAAAAGGGGGGGAGAAAACATTGAGAGGTATGCTTGGAGTGCATTGAGGTTTTCCTCTTTAAAATTATCATTCATCCTCTATACTTTCAGCAGGGATTATGATCTGGATTTAGGAGAGGAATGAACTGATTAATAGAATGAATAGAATAAACACAGAGATATGAAGAATAACACAGATATCAAGTGAACAATATCTTCTATTGAATAATGAAATAGGTTGAAACTGTAAAATTGTATAAGTGAAACACTTGCTCGAATGGTGGTAGCTATCTCTGAGAACAGATGTGGCTGCTACGCACATCCATCCGAGCAGAATGAATTACAATGAGGCTCTAGAGGCCTTTTTGATATTACTCATGAATGCCAAAACCCTAGACATCCAAAAACCTAACCCTAGGAGGTGAAACGTCCAAAGTCATGTGGGCCCCTATGGGTGAGTTGGTAGCTCAACTTCTTGGGGTCGTAACTTTTGCATACAACCTCTGTTTTAGGCGTGTGATAGCCCGTTGGAAAGGTCTTTCAGATAAATACACATTATGACCTCAAAATCTGACTCTATCTGCATTTTAACTATGGCAAGCCAAAAAAACACTGTTTAGGCCTCTTAAATAACCCTAGAAGTACATCAAGATGTGTTGACATGAAAACATACAAAATAGGCCAGTTGGATTAGTTGAAATGCCACCAATATCCACCTATAAGATGTGTATGGATTCAGATAGCCCTAGAAGTGTAGAACCCACAATTACAAAGAAGTACAGAAGAACGTGTTGAATTATAAAAAGTACAAGAGGAGCCAGTTGGAATAGGTGGGTGGCCACCAATAGCCAATTGGATCAATCCTCCCCCCTTAGGAATAAATGGTCTCCATTGCATTGAGTTCCTCCATCAGGTGAGGAAACTTCTACTAGATTTGGCCCTGGGTGAGCCACTTTCCTTGGTGTAGGAGTTGCCCTGCCTTGACAACCCGATAAAGTTGGATCCTTTATTGGCAAGTGTCCTTGACCTGTGTGTCCACTATATGATAAGTGGATGCTTGTTCCATGCAGTCATGGTTGAGCTTTGTGGGTGTTAGTTGTTCTGCGATCTCTGAGGTGTCCAATAATGGTGGAAAATATGGTCGAAGGAGGTCCACATTGAACACTGGGTGTAGGTCAAGGAAGGGTGGAGTGTTGAGCTCAAAATCATTGCTACCCAACGCCTTGTTGATAGTGTAAGGCCCATAGCGAATTGGGTGGAGCTTTCGATGGGGCCCTGTGAGACGCTTCTTCTACAAATGTAACCATGCTTTGTCGTCAACCTGAAACTGGTGTGGTACCTTGTGTTGATCACGGTGTTTCTTGTACTTAGCATTGGATTTTTGCAAAATCTCCTGGACATGTTGGTGGATGTGTTGAATCCTCTCAATGAATATGATGGCTCTGTCAATCATAGACTGATCATGGGAATAGTTTGCATGTGTGGTGGCAAGAGGAAGTTCAACATCAATGGGTCCCAAGGGTTGGAATCCCAACCCCACCTGAAATGGGCTATGGTCGGTGGAGCTATGGAGAGCCATGTTGTAATTGTGTTGAACATAGAGGAGAATATTGTCCCATGTACGTGGATGCTTAGAGTTTTGCATGCGCACGATGTGTACAATCATCCAATTGACAACCTTTGTTTGGTCATCTATTTGGGGGTGGAAAGCAGTGGATTTTTTGAGCTTGGTGTCCAACAGTGACCATAGACTCGACCAAAATGTGATGAGGAACCTGTTTTCCTGGTAGGAGATGATGGTATGTGGTATCCCAAAGTGGACCCACACTCATTCGAAGAATATATTGGCAATATATGTCATTCTGATATTCTTCTTGCAGGATGTGAGGATGTCCATATTCAAAAACCGATCAACGACCACAAATACACAGTCATTTCCTTGCTTGGTGCACAGAAGGCCGGACATGTAATCCAATGATATGGATTCCTAAGGCTTCTCGGAAGTAGGAATAGGGGCGTATAAGCCTTGCTTCTTGATGGATGGCTTCACAATGGCACAAGTAGTGCATGATCTAATATACTTGTTGATNTGTTGATAGTGTAAGGCCCATAGCGAAGTGGGTGGAGCTTTCGATGGGGCCCTGTGAGACGCTTCTTCTACAAATGTAACCATACTTTGTCGTCAACCTGAAACTGGTGTGGTACCTTGTGTTGATCACGGTGTTTCTTGTACTTAGCATTGGATTTTTGCAAAATCTCTTGGACATGTTGGTGGATGTGTTGAATCCTCTCAATGAATACTATGGCTCTGTCAATCATAGACTGATCATGGGAAGAGTTTGCATGTGTGGTGGCAAGAGGAAGTTCAACATCAATGGGTCCCAAGGGTTGGAATCCCAACCCCGCCTGAAATGGGCTATGGTCGGTGGAGCTATGGAGAGCCATGTTGTAATTGTTTTGAACATAGAGGAGAATATTGTCCCATGTACGTGGATGCTTAGAGTTTTGCATGCGCATGATGTGTACAATCATCCAATTGACGACCTTTGTTTGGTCATCTATTTGGGGGTGGAAAGCAGTGGATTTTTTGAGCTTGGTGTCCAACAGTGACCATAGACTCGACCAAAATGTGATGAGGAACCTATTTTCCTGGTAGGAGATGATGGTATGTGGTATCCCAAAGTGGAACCACACTCATTCGAAGAATATCTTGGCAGTATATTTCATTCTGATATTCTTCTTGCAGGATGTGAGGATGGCCATATTCAAAAACCGATCAACGACCACAAATACACAGTCATTTCCTTGCTTAGTGGAAAGAAGGCCAGACATGTAATCCATTGAGATGGATTCCCAAGGCTTCTCGGAAGTAGGAACAGGGGTGTATAAGCCTTGCTTCTTGATGGATGGATTCACAATGGCACAAGTAGTGCATGATCTAATATACTTGTTGATGTCCTGTTGAAGTTTTGGCCAATAAAAATGTTTCTGAAGAACAACCACAGTTTTCTCTACGCCAAAATGTCCTGCCATCCGACTGTAGTGGCCTTCCCAAATCATCTTTGATCAATTTCTTGTAGGAACATAGATATGTCCCAAGTGGCATAATATTATGTCATGAATGTGAAAATCGATGGCAGTCGTGCCTGTACCCAAGAGCTGATAGGTGGTGGCAAAGTCTAGATCTTGCTGATAAAGTTGGGGCCACTTAGATGCTTCATGTCCATAGGAATGGAGCACAGTGGTGAGTGTATCCACAGGAGGTCGATTGAGGCAGTCAGTGACATGATTTGAGATACATGTCTTATACTTGATGTTGATATCGAACTACTACAGGTAGGTGGACCACTTCTGATAGCGGTCGTTCTACAATTTCCCCTGTGTTTGTATGAACTACGGAGGCTTGTGATCAGTGTGTATGATTGTCTCCTTTCCAAGAATGTAATGTTTCCATTAACGACGGGATTGTACAATGGAATACATTTCCTTGTCATAGGTGGGGTATTTTCGGAAAGTGTCTGAGAGTGTCTCACTATGGTATGCCACCGGATGACCATCTTGAATGTGAACTACACCCATAGCATAGTTAGATGCATCAGTCGCAATCTCGAATGGTTGTCGTAGATCAGGAAATGAGAGTACTAGAGTTGATCATAAGCAATGATTTAGATCATCGAATGCTCGTTTTTGTCCCTTTCCCCACATGAACTTGGCCCTGCTACCTCCCTTGGTCACCTGGATAAGAACCCATGCAATATGGTAGAATCCCAACACGAACTGTAGGTAGAAGTTAGCTAGTCCCAAGAATATTCGAAGCTCAGTCAGTGTGGTCAAGGTTGTCTAGTCACAAATGACTTGGATCTTAGTTGGATCAACATGCACCCCATGCTCATCAACAATGTAGCCCAAGTATTGGACCATTTTTATGCCAAAATATATTTTTTCCAAGTTGGCATATAGCTTGTGCTGTCGCAGAGTGCTCAAAACCTGTTGAATATGTCGCATGTGCTCCTCCCATGTTCTATTGAAGATGAGGATGTCATCAAAATATACCACCACAAAGGATTTGGTGAAGGGTCTCGATACATCATCCATCAACCTCATGAGAGTGGTTGGTTCATTTTTTAAGCCAAAGGGAATGACTAACCATTCGAAGAGACCTTATTTAGATTTGAATTTTGTCTTCCATACATCAACTAGTTCGATGGGAACCTGGTGATAGCTAGACTTTAGCTCAATATTGTTGAAGAAATTTTCCCGCTTGTGTTGGTCAAGAAGGTCATCAATCTTGGGAATGGGGTACCGATTCCTGACTATGATTTTGTTTAAGGATCTTTAATCAACACAGAGTCGCCAAGTCCCGTCCTTCTTCAACACCAGTACAATCAGACTTTCGTAAGGGGAGGAGGTCAGTCTAATGTGCCCCTTTTGAAGAACCTCTTAGATCTGACGCTTGATTTCATCATTTTCCATCAACGAGCATCGATAGACTGGTCCATTAGGTAGAGGTGCACTAGGAGACAAGTCAATTAGATGCTTGACTTGGCAGTGTGTCAGTACCCCTGTAGGTGAGGAGAAGATGTCTTTGTATTCTTCCACGATCTCGTCCACTTGATTCTACTTCAAAGAGAGGCGTTGTTCGACAACATAGTTATTCCAACAGAGGACAAACACCTTCAATAACCACTCACATAACCATATCAAAAATCAACACACCGATGTTTTCATGTGGTAAAACCCCTATGGGGAAACATCCACAATCCCATCCAACGCGACCACTTGGAGCAGTTTATTAATGCAAAATAAAAAGATTACAGAGAGATTTTACAAGAGATTTTCTCACAATCGATCATTGGAAAATGACCCTCCATGCTCTTTAAATAGAGATCATGGACCAATCGGGTGTTAAGCCATGGATCAATGTCCATTAAGATCGAGGAGAGTATGAACCATCATATCACTCTATGTCGGGAACATATCATGATCGTCGGATTTCCTAACTACAAATGCATACTAAAGAAACACACTTTTACTTAACGACACATTAGACCAAGTAGATCTTAACTAACTCCTAAGTGTCTAAACATCCTAACATCCCCCCTTAAGAACAACTTGGAATAGTATTGAAGGATTTACAATGGTGACACAATAGGAGAAGGAAGGAGGCATTAGAGCCTATCCCCCCTTAATTACAACTTCATGTACTCCTAACATAGATCGAAGTTGGAAAACTTTGTTTCTGTAAGAGACTTTGTGAAAATGTCTACAACTTGATCTTCTATAGGGAAAAATAGAACTTCAATAACTTGATCATGAATGAGCTTTCTGATGAAGTGCATGTGTAGCTCAATGTGTTTTCTACGTTGATGTTGAAATGGGTATTTGGTGAGCTTGATGGCACTCTGATCATCCTACCAAAGGTTGGTCAGATGTTGTTGCTAGAATCCAAAATCTGAAAGGATCTGTCGAAGCCAGAAGGCTTCCTAACTTGCATTTACCATTGCTCGGTACTCTGCTTCTGCTGAAGAAAGTGCAATAGCCTATTGTTTCTTATAGGCCCAAGTGATAGGTCCTAAACCAAGGCTGAAAACATAACCTCTAGTAGACTTCTGATCATCAAGGTCATCGGCCCAATCTGAATCAATGAAATTAACCAATAAAGGAGTCCCCCCTGAACTCTAATGTATCCTGAACTGAACTATACCACGGACATAGGGAAGTATTCTTTTAGTTGCTTTCCAATTGCTTTCATGGGGTGTTTTCATATACCAGGCAACAAGACCAACAACAAAGGAAATATCAGGACGGGTATGAGTCAAGTATAAGAGGCTACAAACTAACTGATGGTATAGGGTGACATCAACTTCGGGAGAAGTATAGGTGGCAGTAAGCTTGACTCCAGACTGGAAGGGAGAAGTGGTTGTTTTACAATCGTGCATGTGAAAGAGACGAAGAAGGTCAAAAGCATACTTAGATTGGGAAATAAAAAATCCTGCATTAGTTTGCAAAACTTGGAGGCCAAGGAAATAATGCAAAAATCCTAAGTCTATCATTTCAAATTTCTTCTTAAGGCTGGTTTTCACATGGTTTAAAAGTTTTGAGTCACTACCAGTAAGGATAAGGTCATCAAAATTAAGGACAAGGATTATGATATTTCTTCCTAATTTCTTGGTATAGAAATTAGGATCATAATGGCATCTAGATAATCTAGTGGAAATAAGAAAGTTGTCCATTTTGGCATACTAAGCTCGGGGAGCTTGCTTGAGACCATAGAGATTTCTTAAGGCAAAAAACAAGGATAGAGTCATTTTGGACATAGCCAGGAGGTTGTTCCATATAGATTTCTTCTTGCAAATCTTCGTGCAAGAAGGAGGATTTAACATCCATCTGATGGACCTCCCATTTATGTGAGGGAGCAAGGGCAAGAAAAAGTCGAATGGAATTCATTTTAGCTACAGGGGAAAAAGTTTCATTATAGTCAATTCCTTCAACATGGGAAAATCATTTGGTAACTAACTCAGCCTTGTGTCTTTCAACACTTCCATCAGATGCATACTTAGTTCTATAGACCCATTTACATCTGACAAGTTTTCTTCCTTTTGTAAGAGGTACAAGATCCCAAGTATCATTTTCCATTAAAGAACGATACATTCATTGTTGTATCCCAATCTGGATGACCTGAAGCTTCTGCAAATGTCTCTGGATCATGAGTTTCTGGAACTTGAGCCAAAAGAGAAGAGGCTCGTTGGAACTGTGAACATGTATGGCGTTGATCTGAAGGATCACCGACAAGATCACAAGCTGCTTCTCGTGTTGAACGGACCCATCTAGGAAGAGGTGGAGCTGGTGTTGGTTCAGGTTCAAATGACTCTTCTGGAGGAAGGTGAGAAGGAGGAGGTGGATTTTTATCCTCACTGTCATCATCAGAAGAAGAAACCAGAATAGAAGAAGGCACAAATGCCGAATTAGGCTCGCAGGCCAAGAGATTTTCATCAGATTTAACATCTCTTCTAATAATAATTTCATTACAATGTGTTTGAAGAAGTCTATAACCTTTGACATCTTCATAATAACCAACAAATATACACTTCTCACTTTTAGTTTGCAATGCTTTCATTTTCTCATCAGGAATGTGAGCCCATNAAAATGTCCTGCCATCCGACTGTAGTGGCCTTCCCAAATCATCTTTGATCAATTTCTTGTAGGAACATAGATATGTCCCAAGTGGCATAATATTATGTCATGAATGTGAAAATCGGTGGCAGTCGCGCCTGTACCCAAGAGCTGATAGGTGGTGGCAAAGTTTGGATCTTGCTGATAAAGTTGGGGCCACTTAGATGCTTCATGTCCATAGGAATGGAGCACAGTGGTGAGTGTAGCCACAAGAGGTCGACTGAGGTAGTCAGTGACATGATTTGAGATACATGTCTTATACTTGATGTTGATATGGAACTACTACAGGTAGGTGGACCACTTCTGATAGCAGTCGTTCTACAATTTCCCCTGTGTCTGTATGAACTGCAGAGGCTTGTGATCAGTGTGTATGATCGTCTCATTTCCAAGAATGTAATGTTTTCATTAACGACAGGATTGTACAATGGAATACATTTCCTTGTCATAGGTGGGGTATTTTTGGAAAGTGTCTGAGAGTGTCTCACTATGGTATGCCACTGGATGACCATCTTGAATGTGAACTACACCCACAGCATAGTTAGATGCATCAATCTCAATCTCGAATGGTTGTCGTAGATCAGGAAATGAGAGTACTAGAGTTGATCATAAGCAATGATTTAGATCATCGAATGCTCTTTTTTGTCCCTTCCCCCACATGAAATTGGCCCTTCTACCTCCCTTGGTCACCTGGCTAAGAACCCATGCAATATGGTAGAATCCCAACACGAACTGTAGGTAGAATTTAGCTAGTCCCAAGAATATTCGAAGCTCAGTCAGTGTGGTCAGGGTTGTCTAGTCACAAATGACTTGGATCTTAGCTGGATCAACATGCACCCCATGCTCATCAACAATGTAGCCCAATTATTGGACCATGTTTATGCCAAAATATATTTTTTCCAAGTTGGCATATAGCTTGTGCTGTCGCAGAGTGCTCAAAACCTGTTGAATATGTCGCATGTGCTCCTCCCATGTTCTGTTGAAGATGAGGATGTCATCAAAATATACCACCACAAAGGATTTGGTGAAGGGTCTCGATACATCATCCATCAACCTCATGAGAGTGGTTGGTTCATTTTTTAAGCCAAAGGGCATGACTAGCCATTCGAAGAGACCTTATTTAGATTTGAATTTTGTCTTCCATAAATCAACTAGTTCGATGGGAACCTGGTGATAGCTAGACTTTAGGTCAATATTGTTGAAGAAATTTTCCCACTTGAATTGGTCAAGAAGGTCATCAATCTTGGGAATGGGGTACCGATTCCTGACTATGATTTTGTTTAAGGATCTGTAATCAACACAGAGTCGCCAAGTCCCATCCTTCTTCAACACCAGTACAATCAGACTTCCGTAAGGGGAGGAGGTCAGTCTAATGTGCCCCTTTTGAAGAACCTCTTAGATCTGACGCTTGATTTCATCATTTTCCATCAACGAGCATCGATAGACTAGTGCATTAGGTAGAGGTGCACTAGGAGACAAGTCAATTGGATGCTTGACTTGGCAGTGTGTCAGTACCCCTGTAGGTGAGGAGAATATGTCTTTGTATTCTTCCACGATCTCGTCCACTTGATTCTACTGCAAAGAGAGGCTTTGTTCGACAACATAGTTATTCCAACAGGACGAACACCTTCAATAACCACTCACATAACCAGATCAAATATCAACACACCGATGTTTTCATGTGGTAAAACCCCTATGTGGAAACATCCACAATCCCATCCAACGCGACCACTTGGAGCAGTTTATTAATGCAAAATAAAAAGATTACAGAGAGATTTTACAAGAGAGTTTCTCACAATCGATCATTGGAAAATGACACTCCATGCTCTTTAAATAGAGATCATGGACCAATCGGGTGTTAAGCCATGGATCAATGTCCATTAAGATCGAGGAGAGTATGAACCATCAGATCACTCTATGTCGGGAACATATCGTGATCGTCGTATTTCCTAACTACAAATGCATACTAAAGAAACACACTAAGAAACACACTTTTACTTAACGACACATTAGACCAAGTAGATCTTAACTAACTCCTAAGTGTCTAAACATCCTAACATCCCCCCTTAAGAACAACTTGGAATAGGATTGAAGGATTTACAATGGTGACACAATAGGAGAAGGAAGGAGGCATTAGAGCCTATCCCCCCATAATTACAACTTCATGTACTCCTAACATAGATCGAAGTTGGAAAACTTTGTTTCTGTAAGAGACTTTGTGAAAATGTCTGCAACTTGATCTTCTGTAGGGAAAAATAGAACTTCAATAACTTTATCATGAATGAGCTTTCTGATGAAGTTCATGTGTAGCTCAATGTGTTTTCTACGCTGATGTTGAAATGGGCATTTGGTGAGCTTGATGGCACTCTGATCGTCCTACCAAAGGTTGGTCGGATGTTGTTGCTGGAATCCAAACTCTGAAAGGATCTGTCGAAGCCAGAAGGCTTCCTAACTTGCATTTACTATTGCTCGGTACTCTGCTTCTGCTGAAGAAAGTGCAATAGCCTATTATTTCTTATAGGCCCAAGTGATAGGTCCTAAACCAAGGCTGAAAACATAACCTCTAGTAGACTTCTGATCATCAAGGTCACCGGCCCAATCTGAATCAATGAAACTAACCAATAAAGGAGTCCCCCCTGAACTCTAATGTATCCTGAACTGAACTATACCACGGACATAGGGAAGTATTCTTTTAGTTTCTTTCCAATTGCTTTCATGGGGTGTTTTCATATACCAGGCAACAAGACCAACAACAAAGGAAATATCAGGACGGGTATGAGTCAAGTATAAGAGGCTACAAACTAACTGATGGTATAGGGTGACATCAACTTCGGGAGAAGTATAGGTGGCAGTAAGCTTGACTCCAGACTGGAAGGGAGAAGTGGTTGTTTTACAATCGTGCATGTGAAAGAGACGAAGAAGGTCAAAAGCATACTTAGATTGGGAAATAAAAAATCCTGCATTAGTTTGCAAAACTTGGAGGCCAAGGAAATAATGCAAAAATCCTAAGTCTATCATTTCAAATTTCTTCTTAAGGCTGGTTTTCACATGGTTTAAAAGTTTTGAGTCACTACCAGTAAGGATAAGGTCATCAAAATTAAGGACAAGGATTATGATATTTCTTCCTAATTTCTTGGTATAGAAATTAGGATCATAATGGCATCTAGATAATCTAGTGGAAATAAGAAAGTTGTCCATTTTGGCATACTAAGCTCGGGGAGCTTGCTTGAGACCATAGAGATTTCTTAAGGCAAAAAACAAGGATAGAGTCATTTTGGACATAGCCAGGAGGTTGTTCCATATAGATTTCTTCTTGCAAATCTTCGTGCAAGAAGGAGGATTTAACATCCATCTGATGGACCTCCCATTTATGTGAGGGAGCAAGGGCAAGAAAAAGTCGAATGGAATTCATTTTAGCTACAGGGGAAAAAGTTTCATTATAGTCAATTCCTTCAACATGGGAAAATCATTTGGTAACTAACTCAGCCTTGTGTCTTTCAACACTTCCATCAGATGCATACTTAGTTCTATAGACCCATTTACATCTGACAAGTTTTCTTCCTTTTGTAAGAGGTACAAGATCCCAAGTATCATTTTCCATTAAAGAACGATACATTCATTGTTGTATCCCAATCTGGATGACCTGAAGCTTCTGCAAATGTCTCTGGATCATGAGTTTCTGGAACTTGAGCCAAAAGAGAA
The DNA here is from genome assembly GCA_000966675.3 of Picea glauca. Taxonomy (NCBI): domain Eukaryota; kingdom Viridiplantae; phylum Streptophyta; class Pinopsida; order Pinales; family Pinaceae; genus Picea; species Picea glauca. The sequence goes on along the minus strand of JZKD02S1603056.1, from coordinate 3,144 downwards.
GAGGCTCGTTGGAACTGTGAACATGTATGGCGTTGATCTGAAGGATCACCGACAAGATCACAAGCTGCTTCTCGTGTTGAACGGACCCATCTAGGAAGAGGTGGAGCTGGTGTTGGTTCAGGTTCAAATGACTCTTCTGGAGGAAGGTGAGAAGGAGGAGGTGGATTTTTATCCTCACTGTCATCATCAGAAGAAGAAACCAGAATAGAAGAAGGCACAAATGCCGAATTAGGCTCGCAGGCCAAGAGATTTTCATCAGATTTAACATCTCTTCTAATAATAATTTCATTACAATGTGTTTGAAGAAGTCTATAACCTTTGACATCTTCATAATAACCAACAAATATACACTTCTCACTTTTAGTTTGCAATGCTTTCATTTTCTCATCAGGAATGTGAGCCCATGCTATACTGCCAAATACACGGAAGTGACTTACATCTAGTTTAATTTTAGTCCAAGATTCTTCTGGTGTTATATTTTTAAGAGCCTTTGTGGGAGTGTGATTTACTATGTAATTTGCATAGTTGATGGCTTCCTCCCAATACTTTAGAATTAATCCCTTAGATTGGATCATATAATTAGCCATTTCTTTTAATGTGTGATTCTTTCTCTCAGCAACACCATTTTGTTGCGGTGTATATGGAACAATGTGTTGCATTTGGATTCCTTGTGTAGTACAGTAACTTGTAAAATTATTGTTCACATATTTGCCTCCATTATCTATTCCTAACCTTTGAATTTGATATCCATATTGCTTTTCTAAAAGGGCCTTGTAGGCCAAAAACTTGTCAAAAACTTTTCTCTTAAGTTTTAAGATGTAAACCCAAGTACGTCTAGAAAAGACATCAATGAAAGTTAATAAATACTTGCACCCATAAAAATAAGGAGAAGAAAGTGGACCACACAAATCACTATGAACAAGCTGCAAAGGACCCAAGGCGTGCCAAGAGGCACGTTTAACAAAATTGTCCTGATGATGTTTGTCGAGAACACAACCGGCACAAACACCATCTCTGCATGAAACAAGAGGAAGACCAGTCACCATCTGTTGATTANCTTTCCAATTGCTTTCATGGGGTGTTTTCATATACCAGGCAACAAGACCAACAACAAAGGAAATATCAGGACGGGTATGAGTCAAGTATAAGAGGCTACAAACTAACTGATGGTATAGGGTGACATCAACTTCGGGAGAAGTATAGGTGGCAGTAAGCTTGACTCCAGACTGGAAGGGAGAAGTGGTTGTTTTACAATCGTGCATGTGAAAGAGACGAAGAAGGTCAAAAGCATACTTAGATTGGGAAATAAAAAATCCTGCATTAGTTTGCAAAACTTGGAGGCCAAGGAAATAATGCAAAAATCCTAAGTCTATCATTTCAAATTTCTTCTTAAGGCTGGTTTTCACATGGTTTAAAAGTTTTGAGTCACTACCAGTAAGGATAAGGTCATCAAAATTAAGGACAAGGATTATGATATTTCTTCCTAATTTCTTGGTATAGAAATTAGGATCATAATGGCATCTAGATAATCTAGTGGAAATAAGAAAGTTGTCCATTTTGGCATACTAAGCTCGGGGAGCTTGCTTGAGACCATAGAGATTTCTTAAGGCAAAAAACAAGGATAGAGTCATTTTGGACATAGCCAGGAGGTTGTTCCATATAGATTTCTTCTTGCAAATCTTCGTGCAAGAAGGAGGATTTAACATCCATCTGATGGACCTCCCATTTATGTGAGGGAGCAAGGGCAAGAAAAAGTCGAATGGAATTCATTTTAGCTACAGGGGAAAAAGTTTCATTATAGTCAATTCCTTCAACATGGGAAAATCATTTGGTAACTAACTCAGCCTTGTGTCTTTCAACACTTCCATCAGATGCATACTTAGTTCTATAGACCCATTTACATCTGACAAGTTTTCTTCCTTTTGTAAGAGGTACAAGATCCCAAGTATCATTTTCCATTAAAGAACGATACATTCATTGTTGTATCCCAATCTGGATGACCTGAAGCTTCTGCAAATGTCTCTGGATCATGAGTTTCTGGAACTTGAGCCAAAAGAGAAGAGGCTCGTTGGAACTGTGAACATGTATGGCGTTGATCTGAAGGATCACCGACAAGATCACAAGCTGCTTCTCGTGTTGAACGGACCCATCTAGGAAGAGGTGGAGCTGGTGTTGGTTCAGGTTCAAATGACTCTTCTGGAGGAAGGTGAGAAGGAGGAGGTGGATTTTTATCCTCACTGTCATCATCAGAAGAAGAAACCAGAATAGAAGAAGGCACAAATGCCGAATTAGGCTCGCAGGCCAAGAGATTTTCATCAGATTTAACATCTCTTCTAATAATAATTTCATTACAATGTGTTTGAAGAAGTCTATAACCTTTGACATCTTCATAATAACCAACAAATATACACTTCTCACTTTTAGTTTGCAATGCTTTCATTTTCTCATCAGGAATGTGAGCCCATTCTATACTGCCAAATACACGAAAGTGACTTACATCTAGTTTAATTTTAGTCCAAGATTCTTCTGGTGTTATATTTTTAAGAGCCTTTGTGGGAGTGCAATTTACTATGTAATTTGCACAGTTGATGGCTTCCTCCCAATACTTTAGACTTAATCCCTTAGATTGGATCATATAATTAGCCATTTCTTTTAATGTGTTATTCTTTCTCTCAACAACACCATTTTGTTGCGGTGTATATGGAACAATGTGTTGCATTTGGATTCCTTGTGTAGTACAGTAACTTGTAAAATTATTGTTCACATATTTGCCTCCATTATCTATTCTTAACCTTTGAATTTGATATCCAGATTGCTTTTCTACAAGGGCCTTGTAGGCCAAAAACTTGTCAAAAACTTTTCTCTTAAGTTTTAAGATGTAAACCCAAGTACGTCTAGAAAAGACATCAATGAAAGTTAATAAATACTTGCACCCAGAAAAATAAGGAGAAGAAAGTGGACCACACAAATCACTGTGAACAAGCTGCAAAGGACCCAAGGTGTGCCAAGAGGCACGTTTAACAAAATTGTCCTGATGATGTTTGTCGAGAACACAACCGGCACAAACACCATCTCTGCATGAAACAAGAGGAAGACCAGTCACCATCTGTTGATTACATAGTTGTTGCAATGAGTGATAGTTTA
>JZKD02S1603045.1:143465-162998 GCA_000966675.3 Picea glauca | reverse complement strand
CCTTCCATTATCAAAATGAATAGATAAGGGGAGAGTGGACATCCCTGGCGGAGTCCTCTCTCGCTCTTGAAGAAATTTGAAGGATCTCCATTGATCAGCACTGCCATGTTTGCACTTGTAACACAAGAAAGTATCCACTTTATAAACTTATCACCAAATCCTACCGCATGAAGAACAAGCCTTAGAAAATCCCAATCTATACAATCAAACGCTTTTTTGAGATCTAGCTTCAAGAAAAGTGCCTTAAGTTTTTTCTGTTTAATACTGTGTAAGCATTCGTGTGCGGCTCCGATAGCATCATGGATTCTTCTCCCCTTCAAGAATCCTAATTGTTCCGCCGAGAGACTCCTTCCAAGAATGGGCTTGATCCTGTTTGAAATAACCTTAGAAATGATCTTGTAGATAAGATTGCAGAGCGAGATTGGGCGGAAGTCATCAAAGGATTTAGGGCAGTTGTCTTTCGGTATCAGGACCAGGAACGTTGAATTTATACCTCCAACAATTTTACCTGTTAAGCGGGTGTCATCCACCATTTTTAGGAGCTCCTCTCCTACCAGATCAAAAAAGAAGCAGAAAAATTCTGAAGTCCAGCCATCCGGCCCTGGACTTCGTTCAGAGTTAAAATGAGTCAATATATCTTTAATCTCAGATAAGGTAACTGGCTTGTACAGCGCATCGGCTTCATCGCCTGTCACCAATCTAGGGAAGAGCCCAGCTGCTGTCCCTTTTTCCTGAAGAAAGCGCTCACCTGTAGCTTTATACTGTTGGGAAAAATGTGTGACAACCTCAATCTTTATGGCTTCCTGTCCGTGAATCTCTGAATCACCGGAATTGATAGACCATATCAGCTTTTTCTGTCTGTTGTGGTTTGCAACATTGTGGAAGTATTTGGTATTTGAATCACCATTCTTTAGCCATGTAGCGCGGCTACGGAGCCTCCAGGCAAATTCCGCCTCCCTTAATAATGAATCTCGGCTGTCCTCGAGTCGCTTTAATCTATCCGACTCCACCACCGACCAGGAATGGCTAGTAGATCTAAGATTAAGTTTAGTAATCTCTTCCTCCAGCGTGAGTAAGCAGCCCTGGTCTTTAAACTGTTTCACAAGAAACCAACGCTTAGTCTTGGACTTGAGGGTCTTTAGTTTCCAAATGAGACGGGTCTGAGGGTTGGTCTCGGAATTGAAAAGTGGATCGGTCCAGGTCTCTTTAACAAGCTCTTGAAATTCTACCAACTCTAGCCAATAATGATTAAATTTAAATGGAGAGGGCTTGGGAAGCTCGGCCAGATCCAGCTTTAAAAACACCGGGGCATGGTCAGAGAAATAGGGGTACTCTACCCAGGAAGAGACCAGACCAACAGAAGCCAAAAAATTTGCAGACGCAAAAAAGTGGTCCAGCCTTCTTGCAATGGCGTGTTGACCCGAACTACCATTCCTCGAGGTGGGAGAAAGAACAGCCGGATGAATATCCAGGAGGTGATTGTTGTCAAAAAACTTTTTAAAACGGACCCCAGAAGGCTCCGATGAATTAACAGCTCCCCAAGATTCATCAGATTCGAAGTAGAGATTCAGATCGCCACCTATTATGAGATTAGGCAAAGTGAGAAGTCCACTTGCCTCGAGCTGCGTCCAAAAGGACCACTTTGTTGTACAGGGACCATATAGATTGAGTAGAGAAAAATCCAGCTTGGTGGCTAAACAGGAACCCCTTAACAGTAAGCCTCCACAAGACAGAGCCGGTTTGAGTGAGTAAAGGCTGGGGTCCCAAGACGCCATCAAGCCACCGGAAGATCCAATGGAGCTTACCGCCGCTGAAAACCAGGTTGGACGGAACTTATAAATAAAATCTCGAGCTTTGTGGTCTACAGAGAGTGTCTCTTGTAGAAGTATGATGTCAGGCTTCGTACACGTCAGCAATCTTCGGAAAGAGGCAGACTTCTGGGGGCCTCCTAACCCTCTAATATTCAAGGAGAGCACGATCATTACTTAGATCTAGCCAAGGCCTTCATTGCTCTAAGGGCCTTGCCATCCAGTGTGGGCAAGTTAGAATCCGCCTGTTGAGAACTAAGTACCTCCTTCTTTTTCCTAGAGCTCCGAGTTTGTAGTGGGGAGATCTCCGAAGCAATGCCTCTGGACCAAGTAAAAATATTTGTATCAACTGGCTTTGTGTTTGAAGTGCCAGCGTCAGATGTAGTAGAGATAATATCTTTACCACGATAAATAGGAAGATGAGAAGTGGAGTTCAAGTATCTAGTCGAAGGTGAAGTGGACTGAAGTTTGTCCAGGAGTGCAACCTCCTCCTCAATCGGCTGACTGAAACCAGGGAGCACTGTTGTGTCTAAAGGAGCAGACAGCAAAGTAGAAATTGTGTTGGGATGTACAAGCAAGGCTGAAGGAGCGGGCTGAGAGCTAACAGCAGGAGTAAAAGAGTTACGAAAGATTTTATCAGTGGACTGAGTCGAGTCGACTGTAGTGGGAATAGTCGAATCTAGAGAGGGGGTTGGATCAGTTAGAAGTGGGGAGGTTACTGCTCTTGGGGAGTTGGTGAGCCAACTGAATGTATTAATATGTTCTTTTTCTGTAGTTGTAAGTGTAAGGAAGAGAGATGGACATAGAAGTCGGAGCTTAGAAATAGGTTTATTGGGCTGCTCCGGGGAGGGCGGACTGTGTGCAGGATTAAAATCTAAATAAGCTAGCGATGGATCAGCTTCGGTGTACTCCGGAGGGTTCAGTCGAAGCTCGTCCTCTTCAGAACATAGGCTTGTGAGCTTACCAGGGCAGGACTCCCGCAGGTGACCCGTTTCCCGACATAAATTACAACGGAACGGGAGTCCCAAATAGTCAAGAGCTTGTTGATGTGTGCGACCTCTCCAGACAATGTCCAGCTTATCCGGTAAACCTGTAGTAATATCAATGGCAACCAGAATCCTGCCCATTATCCTCGAAGGACTCTTAAGAGACTGTGTATCCAGGGAAATAAACTGACCAAGAGCATTACCAATGGCTCTTAATGAGTCTTCATTCCATAAATATAATGGTAAACCCGGGAGAAGAACCCAGAGGTGCCGGAATTGAAAGTATTCAGTGTCCGGGTTGAAAGCCAAACGCCAACGCTTCAACATAATGCTGCTGCCCCCATAGATCCAGAAGGAGGAGAGTAGAAGCGAGGCATCATCTGGAGTCTGACAAATGAAGCAGAGCCACCCTTTTTTGAGGAAGAGAACCTCCGGTGAGTAACCCAGAAGAGGTGACCAATTAGACTGTATCCACTCCTCCAGTGGCTGTTTTCTTAAGCTCTTATATGAGATTCGACCCACCAGATCACTTGTCGACATTTTACACAGATCTTCGAAGCCAACTCCGTCTCCCAGCACCAAGCGCTTAGTGGACTTGGAAGCTTTCCACACCTTCCTCTTGTGGGCATCTCTAACAGTAGGCTGGGATGAAATTTTAGCATCCAGAAGAGATGAAGGTCTAGGAGACTGACTGAACGGGACTTGGGAAGCACCAGTTAAGATTTGGAAGGCCGGAGCTGAGGGAGCCTTGTCTGGAACAGAGTGGACTGGAGAAACAGTTGATGCTGAAGAATGACTGTTTGCATAATAGTCCACCTTTTCAAAAAGACCTGCCTGTTTCCAAATCATCTCATCCGACAGATTCATCGAGTGGTCAGTATTAAACTCCATTACAGTGACCGTAGGGAAAACCACTCCACAATGAGACCAGGCAGCTGAATCGAGACTGTATTAGTGGAATGATGAACTGGAGAGTCAGAGTTCTGCAGATCTGAAAAGCACGAGATGGACAAGATGACAAGAGTAGGACCACTTTGTCCACTTTATAATGTCTAAGATCTATCAACATAGGAGAGAAGAAAAGCGAGGCAAACAGTTAAGTCTAACCAGGAAGCTTTATCAATGTAGGTGGGCCAGTGGAGAAGAGGCATGAGAGAGTAAATCAAAGCAAAATGTATTGGCAGACAGGAGTAGTTACCGAAGAAAGAAAGGGACAGGTGCCTACTAAGGAGTACCAAGTAGAGAAGACTGGCAGCAAATAAGACAGGGGAGATAGACAAGGGCAGCTGTGCTCTGTCCAATAAGAATCTCAAAAGGAGCAAGAAGACAACTCGAGGCGCAAGACAAGGAGATCAAGGGCAAACACTGATCAAGTCCACTTACAAGAGACCTTCTTTATTATTGCTCAAATGCTTATGTTTTACGATGACCTTTTTACATGTTTCTAAAATGTAAAAAAAGAATGCACAGTTGGATTCCTTGCGAAAAATCTTTGAGACAAGACTCTCTACATTAATGAATGTTTGTGTGTACCATCCTCTTGGGCCACGCACCCCTTAACTGCACTCTAGATTCTATGCTACCCTTTAACTATTATTTATGGTGTAGTTGTAACCAACTAGAGTTGGTAGAATGTTGGTTAGGAGAGTTTGTTAGGTTTTTTGCGACTCCCGACCGTTTTGGTGTTTTTTTAATAAACATTACTACATATATAATAGTTTCCTGCATACAGTTTTAACACCCCATACAATATGAGTTACAGTTACATCATTCGAATAGAACCATGGGCTATGGGTCGAGGACTTAGGCCCTCGACCCTTTTCACCTCCAAACGAACCTTTACACAAGTTTAAATGTATATGAAAATGTATAGAGTTAATTGGAAAGTGCGTGGTGTATTGGTAATGAGGCTTAGTGTAAGGCTTTGGGAGGTCATGGGTTCGACCACCGTTGACTCTTATAAAATTTTACATAACCATGACCACCGTTGACTCTTATAAAATTTTACATAACCATGACCATAAAAGGCCAATGGGAGGATGCCACATGAAAACCTCTCATTGGCTTATCTTTACCAGTTATCAACCTATTATTGGACCACTTGGTTTGTACAATCAACCTAGTCACCTGCCAGTAATGCCACATCGCCTTCCTGGCGTGTACGATCATGTTCCATGTTTCACCCTTGTAGTGGTGACAAGTGTCACCTTTGACATTTTCCTAGGTTGACTTGAACTTTGAACACTCATAATTTTTGCATCCATTTGACTTTCCATTTGCACCGTTGTAAAGCTATGGACGAGATCTATGCATTGGTGTCATTTTTTAAGGAATTTGAGATGGTTGAGTTTTGAGTATTATTGAACCATTCTGGACCTATGTGGACATTTTGGATTCTCCTGGACCTCTGTGAGCATTCCCGAGTCCTCCTAGCTTAGAGATCCCTAACTCTTAATTCAAGCTACTAATTTATTAATAATTTCTTTCCATGCCTTTGAAGTGGAGGATTTGAGAAAAATAGGAATCCAAGGATATTTAAAATACGAACAGACCACCATTGCGAACGTGAATATTCTGTAGATGGTGGCTTGAGTATTTTCTGAGATATTCCAACCATATAATTTTTTGTTACTACTATTTGTTTTTCCTTGTGATGGTTAAGAAGTTATCCATAAATTTTTTAAATCTCGTTGTGATGGTTTCCGAGGTCGCCTTTAAAGAAGAGTGTCATATGAAAATTTGGAATGATCGATTTCCTTTACTCCATAAGCATTTGGTATGCCTTGGAGTCACCTCATTCTTCATTCTTCTTCTAACTTTCGTCTGAGGAATTCAACCATTAATATGTATAGAGATGGAGAGAGAGGAAAAACTTGCATGAAACCTCTTCCTGATCTGAAAAAGTGGGTTGTCATGCCATTTATCTTGGGCACAATATAGGGGGATCCTATGCAGTCTTGAATCCATTCTGTAAATTCTTATGAAAAAATGTGTTTTGTAGGAACTGAGAAGAGGAATGAATGCTTGACTCAATCAAAGGAATTTGGCCTATCTAGTTTTATCACCATACCTTTATCTTTGTTTCTCCTATTGGAATGGATTGCTTCTTGCAATAGGATTACTTTGTCTGTGATTTGTTTGTTCTCCATGAAGCATCCACGGTCTTTGAACTAAGCTTGGGGAGGAAAGGTTTAAGATGGTTGGCTATATTTTTTATCAGGATTTTGTATGTTGTATTCCAGAGGGAGATGGGCCTAAATCTAGAGAAGTTTGATGGATTTATTTATTTGGCGATAAGGAACAAGAAGGTCAATTTGGTGGCTCTGCCCACTTTATTTTTTTCCAAGGTAGCATCTTATTCAAATCAAATTTGATTGTCTCCCAAAATTCTTTAAGGAACTAGGAAGAAAATCCATCTCGTCCTCGACTTGTCCTATTCAATTCCCCATAGAGCATGAGATATTTCTTCTTCATTGATTTCATTTGTGAGGGAGTTATTTTTATGTTCTGTTATGCTTTATGGAGTATGTTCTATCATTTACTGCTCTCAAATTTCATTACCCTAATTAATTCTTTGAGCATATATACATTCAAAATGTTGGATCACTGCTTCCTTTATTTGATGAGAAATTTCAAGAACTTGTCCTAATTCTAACTGAATTTTTGTGACAATATTTTTTTTCTTCCTTTGTTGAGCTTGTTTGTGAAAGAAAGAGGTGTCTAAATCCCTTTCCTAGACCCATATACTACGATATTTCAACCTCCAATGTTCTTATTATTTTTACATGGTTGAATGAATATGCTAAAAGGCTACGTTTTCCTTCTTAATGGCTTCTTCTGTGAATTCTTCATTTTCCATTTATTATTGAATTTCTGCTAATTTTGATAAGTGGGTATCTCTCTCTAAAGAGTGGGGGACATAAGAAGTCTTATCCCATTGTTTCAGATCCTACTTTACCAACCTCTATTTACTCTCACAGATAAAATTTGGGGAGCCCATAATAAGGGAAGAATAGACCTTATGGACAAGGGACATGACTAAATCTGACTCAAGCCAGAGGGGATTGAAACAAAAAAAGGATGGGGCCATGGTTATGGAGTGGGTTGAGGGAAAGGGTGATTGGATTGTGATCAAATACAAAAAAGAGAGGAATGCAGGACGATATGTATAGGGGAAGGAGCATGAGGTATATAATGCCCCGGTTTTGAGACCCAAAATTAAATAATATATTTTGTTATTTTATAAAATGAAAGAGCGCCCAAATAATTAAAAGAGGTCGGAGTGCCTAGGGAATGTAATACTTGATCATTATTAATAATAAAATACATCATTGTCTGTAAGATGGACAAGGACAAGAGTTATATGGGGGTATGATTCCTTGAGAGAGGTGGCTAAAGGGGATCCGTCTTTTATTATTATTTTATTTACCCATAATTGTTTTAATTGAGAGAAGTGGTTAAATGAGATTCTTGGGGGAAGGCCAAGTGGTTATTGATTTCCAGGTAAATATATAAACCCATCTTTTGGATATTTTGGGGTTCACACTCTTCATTATGTTCACTCTATCCTTTCACTCTTTCACTCATTCAATATTTTTCATTCATCCTTGATATTGGTTGGGGAAGAAAAAACAAATTGTTGGGAAAGGAGCCATTGCTTGCCAGCTATAGAAATTACACATGCATTCTATCCATGAATTAATGCTTGAATGTATGAGATGCAATGTCATGTGATAAAATTTGTTCACAACTATGAATCCTGAGAGTCCCAACATGTGGATTCTTGACCAGATGCACTTGAGCCCTGAAAAGAAATGGACAACCTAAGGGATTTTGTGGTTGTCAAGGGGGATCATTGTCTTTGGATGGTGCAAGCTAGAGAGAAGAGATATGGTGTACTTTGGATTATTGTGTGTTGAGAAACTTGTGAGAGCTTAAGTGTTGACTGGTTTGGGAAGTTGAGTAACACATTGGAACCATCCTTATGGATTCATAGCCCCGTCTTGGGGGTGACTTGCTATTGAGACTTGGAACAATAACATATATGGTTGGGTGGAACGTCTTTGGTCTACAACTAGTTGGTGAATTTGTTTTTTTAATATAAGTTCCTTCTGCTATGTGTTTCGACGATTGTAAATTTATTTTTGTTGTTTATTAATTATTATCTCTTGAGTTCATTTTTATAGTATGAATGTTTTTTGGTTATTGTTGTGAATGGCATATTGTCCATTTATTTTATGTTGTAGAATGAATCTTGATTATTGCATGTGAGTTTTTCATGCTTATTTATTAATCCAATGTTATCATAATTTTGAAGTCAACTTTGAAGTGTGTTTTGAAGTAGCGTGGCCATCCTATCGGTGGTTGGGTACGTTACACATTGGTATCATAGCTTCTGGTTGAAACACTGGACTGGTATGGGCTAGAACAAGTGCAAATTCAAGAAATTTGTTGCTGTAGATTTTGGTCTGAGTGAATTTGGGGGGAAATAGAAATACTAGAGTGGAAAATACCTAAATTCATGGGAAGACATGAGTTTAAAATAATTCATAATTATTTTAGAAGTTAATGGATTCGATATGTAGAGTTGCAGAGCCAAATTCGACCTGAAAGGTCGAAAAAAATTGTATTTTAATGGTCATTTTAGCATGGATATAGTTTGGAGAGTCAGCGACTAAGATCATGTTTGATCTCCCAATCAACGAGCCAAATTCCTCCATGAAAAATTAAAAAATTTGATCAATCTTTGAAGATTGGCAAAGTACTAAATCAACAACTGAGATTCATTTCGACAGTTTGGAAAATGAGGAAGATTGATGGTCCATATTCGTTTTTGGTTGTTTAGGAAGATAGAGAAAATCAACGGTCGAGATCATCTTGGATGGGAGATCAACTACCCAGATTCACATGGGGTTTGGCTGAAGTTGTCTAAGTGTTGAAGTTCACCAATAGAGCTCATCGATGGTCAATGGGCCAAGATTGGTGATTTTGGCGAAGTGTTGAGGTTGAAAAAAAATACATCTTTGATCGTTGATGATCGATGGATTGGGGATCGACGAATTTGGGTGAATTTTCCATTTGGCTAAGGAAACCTTTGATCGTCGATGGTTGATGGATCATGGATCGACGAATTCTGGAGGATTTTTCATTCAGCCAAAGGAAACCTCTGAGAAACGATGGTCAATGTATTGGAGACCAAAGAATTTGCTAAAATTTTTCATTATGCCAAAGGAAACCTCTCATCGCCGATGGTTAATGGATCGTGGATCCATGAATTTGGGTGACATTTTCATTTAGCCAAAAGAAATATCTGATCGTCGATGGTCGATGATGAAAAGGTGATGGTGTTTCATGCCACATAAACATCCATGTTTCATGCCACATCAACATCCACATGTCATTTCAAGTTAGCCCAATCGATGCCTCAATATGACGTATCATGCCATGTCAGCATCTATGTCTCATGCCATGTTAGAATAGTTGTCATGTGAACCAACAAAGATGGCCGAAAATAGACAATTGGGTTGGTCGAATGAAGGATTTATTTTGAAAACTATTAGGAAATGTGGATTGATGATAGGCCGATAGCTAGGTCAACCGATTTGGAGATGTGTCCAAATTATTCATTGGGGAGTTGGGTTGATGGTCGACGGTTGGGTCAATAGTTTGGGGAAAGGGTTGTGCATGATAAAGGATAACATCGGTCGTTGACGTAAAATGGAGAGAATATCAACGGTCTAAATTGCTTTTGAATTCAGATCGATGATGCAGATTGCACTTAGGAAAAATTGTTCCACAGTTTCAAAAAAAAATCAAAGTCTAGACACATTTTCTTATTTTGTCCATAACTAGAGTAAATTACATTGTAATGGGATGGAAATTATGCATTTTGTATACATAGAGGATATCTACAAAATTCTAGAGAAGGAAATTCTCCAATTCTACTTGGATTTGTCAGAAATTTCAAAATAATCATTTTAAATATATGGGTCCAGATCATTGGCAGAGGTCCAAATTAAGATGACACTCTTGGAGAGAGTCCATAAATCATAAATTACCATGAAGGAATTGACTAAACCATATGGGTATTTCAATGAGAATGTTGAAATAGGACAAAATCCACTATCGCGGGCCACATTTTGGAGAATTTTTAGATTTTTGGAGGAAAACTCACCCTAGATCACAAAAATGGAAAATTTTATCTAATCTAATTTTTATACACTCCTCAATAAAAAAAAAAATTCTCTATTGAAAGTTTTCTAGAAGTGCACAGATTTAGAGATAAGCAATTTTGCTAAAAATTCAGTCTCAAAAAATGGGTGAAAAGGGAAAAAGTTGCAGTTTCGATATTGATTTAGTTTTTCACTAGAGAATCAACCTGAAAATACAAGAGTTTTCATCAATTCCTTGTCATTATTATTATCTATGTCTAATACAAAATATTTTCTAGTTCTTGACATATGTTCTTTCACGATTGACATAAGTTGACATCTCAATAAACTTACATCAATGGAGAAAATGCCTAAATGGGGTGAAAATGGTTTATTTAGGAAGCCATAAGTTTTATCTTAGACATCATAGTGGGGCATGAGTATAGTCATTGGAAAGAGGATTCATAGGATAATAACCTTGATCTATTATAATTTGGATAATAATGATATATTTATTCATGCATTGAGCAGGAAAGGGACTTGTAGAAATAATTGGAAGATTTCTATAATATGCATAATTTCAACAAAATGGTTGCCTCAAAAATTTGAAGAATTAGGGGATATAAACATATAAATTCAAGATAAGAATGCATATTTTTGAAATGGATGAAGGAAATGGAACATTAAGTCATGATAAAGAAACCAAAGGTCAAATATCGGTGTTGGTAATGCAGAGACAGAATCAAATGGGAAGAAGAGTAGAGGGGAACAAGAAAAATTAATAGATATTTTGAGAAGCCTAAGAATAGAAGTGCAGAGTTATAAAAAAAATGAGAGGTTTATGAGAGAAAAGAACCAAATAAATTCTCATGTGATGCAAATCCTAAATCAGTTGCATAGGCAAGCAAATAATGGATTAGACTCAAGGAAGGAGGAAGAAGGAAGACATTATGAAAGAAGAAAGAAATATAGAAGAGATAGTCATTCAAGAAGTGATAAAATAACTCATAGAAATCACTCACCTCCTTACTCAACAAGGAAATGTTATGCATCTAAAGACTCCATAAGGAATCTAGGTGTGTCTCCTCTCCTCTCAAGAACCAAAGAAGAAGACATGAGTTGCTAGGAAATTTTGCAAGGAGAGTTGACGAAGCGTAAGCCACCATCCTTTGATGGTGAAAGAGAAAGGGAAGATGATGTTGAAGTCTGGTTGTTGGGAATCAGAAAGTACTTTCAATTGCACAACTACTCATCTAACCTAGAAGCCATAATTGCCACATACCATTTGCATGGAAAATATGTTATGTGGTGGGATCAACTAAATAAATTTGAGCACATTAATGAGAGAAATATCACTTGGAATCAGTTCAAGATATGCTTTCAAAAAGAGTACCTTTCAGATCACTTATATGACAAGAAAATACAGTAGCTCTTTGAAATAAGGTTGGGAAGCATGACTATGATAGAATATGAAAATAAATTCTTAGGATTGTTGAAGTATGTAGTATTTATCAAGGATGAAAAAGTGAAAATACATAGGTTATTAGGTGGAATGACATCATTTTATAGGGAAAATATTCAGTATGATGAGCTGAGGAATTTGAGCAAGAAAGAATTGCAGGCACTGGTAAACTATAAATCATTTCCAGACTTAAAAACTTTGTTTATGAATTCTTGCTTGTTTTATATCTCTGCAAGTTATGATGATGGTATAAAGGGATGTTGTGTGTGCGATCCTACATCTCACAAGGTCATCATTGAGAGATATATTGTATGTATGGAACAACTTGTTTTCATGCTAGGTAATTCATTGTATGGCCTATTGGCACCCAGGCAAATATACAAGATGTTTGAATCCTTCATAGTGAGTCTGAATTTTTCAAAGGGTAGGAATGACTATATGGTTTATAGTACATGCATAGTATTGATGTTATTTGATGATAATATGCTCGATGCAAGCCGAAGCATGGATAGAATCAGTCAGAAAATGACTCAGGTGGACAAGACAATTCAAATGAGGGATCAAGGAGCAGCAAAAAAGTTATGGGCATGGAAGTACATAGAGATGGTAATGGTAAGTTGTGGTTGGAATTTAGTATGAAAATTGTAAAAACTGTTTTTATCCCTCTTTATTTCCATTATAAGTTTTCTTCAAGCATAGGTCCTTTCTATAACGAAGAAAAGGTTATGTCTCGTGTAAGTTCAGTAGGAGGTCTGTTGTATGCAATGAAATGGTTAAGACCAAATGTTTCACATGCTAATGATGTTTTCATATACATGACAGATTTAGGTGTTGCAGTGAAATGGGTGCTTCATCATTTGAGAAGCACAAATGTCATCTATAATGGTTACACTCATATAGTCTGTGATAATTGTAATGTATATTTTAAAGGTGTCTTGGATAGGAGGAGATCTATCACTAAATATGTTTCAAAACAAAGTTGTGGAAGACATGTTGGAGGTGGAATGACCCCTCAAGAAATCCAAACTCATGCAAGTCACACAAGCAAGATCATGAAACCAGTTTTATTAGAGAAGTTGCACACATGCAAGATCATGAAACCAATTTTATTAGAGAAGTTGCACACAGGCAAGATCATGAAACCGATTTTATTAGAGAAGCTGCAGTGGTGCTTGGCTTCTCTTGGCTTGCATAAAAGGTGATGAACAAAAGGAAGGAGCAAGGTATCAGGTTAATTGTTGTCAAGGTGGAGATTGTTGGGATTTGGTGACAACTAATTATCAAGAACAGATTTGGATCCTATTATTCTGTGTTGGTTACAACCAAATAGACCAAGTTAGAATATGGATAGGGATTGCATTTATTATTCAATTTCTTGTAAATGTATATAAATACATGTAATCCCGTAGAGGAAAAAATGAATGAGTATGAGTGAGTTGATGTAATCTCCATGATCTGAATAATAAGACAATCGATGCCTGTGCTTGATGGATGTAGCCGAACATTTAGGTGAATCACATGAAATCCTCGTGTCTATTATTTATGTTTTCTTGTTAATTATCATTGTGAATTGTGTTTTCCTCTTTTGCATTTCCAACAAATATCACAAAGATTTCATGCCATAATATATTTGTCAAAATATTGTTTTGCAACATTTACTCTTGATTCATCATTCCATTCCAACTTATCCATGTTTGGTGCACCTTTTAACCAAAAAAAATCCATTGATATGTGCTGATCCTCTATATTGCCACTCATACTTATGAAAACTATTGTTAATATATGATTGTAGTATTAATACATAAATATCATATTGATTTCTTAAATTAAAAGTTAAGGTTCTAAAATGCATGCCTATACCAATAATCCTTAGCTTGGAGATACTCTATAATAATTTCATCACGAAAAAAGTTGAAGTGTTGGTGCATATATATCACATATTTATGTGGATATTTGATATCATTATCGATTATCAAGCATTGTTTATTTCGTAGAGTAAGAGGTTAACTATTGAGAATAACCTTATGCAGGTCTGACCACTTTGTGTTAGCTCCACTTAGTGTGAAGAAAAAAGTTGGACAACCAAGTTGGTTTGTCATGTTAGTAAGATCACTATGACACATATTCCAATATGCGTTTTTCCCTTGAAGATGTCCACCAAGGTTATTAACCTTACAAGGAAATTTAGTGTTAAGGAAGTCATTCAATTCTTTACACAAATCCTTGTTGTACTAGGTATCTATATCTTGCCCGACAAATATCACTTTTGTTCCGTGGGTTTTATGCCTCATTATCATATTCAAAATAAAATAATGAAATCTTGGATGTTTACAAAATATTTGATCACGATATCTAAGTAGTGGAATGGATATTTATGTATGAAAACCTTTGATCACGATATCTAAGTAGGTGGAATGCATATTCATGTATTAAAACAATGAGAAGACGAAGTTGCAACCAATCAACATTACCTGTTGGGAGAAATGTTGGAAAAGTGATATCAAACAATCCTTCTGTGTTATATTCATTTATTTATGACAACCCAAGTTGATATAATGTAGTCTACTAGAAACATTTGTATGACTGACTCGAGATCTATTTCAACATCTTGATAATATTTGTCCAATTCAATTTTGTAATTTAATGCATTTATTACACGAGGTTTACTAGCAATGCAGTCATTATAGTATTTCGATTGAGTTGCTTATCTCACAATTAAAATGTCAATATCATATTAACATATTGTGAATATTGAAATGTCAATATCATATTAACATATTGAATTAACATATTGTGAAAAACTAATTGTATGACTACTATATTTATATTGATCACCGTGTGCATCTGTCCCTTGAAATGTTGGATTCACTCATGCTATTAACATTTCTTAAACTATTGTTAACGCTAACAAAACTTGCGATTGTTCACCAATATCCATATTTTTCCATTGAAAGAAATGATATCCTTGTTCATGTTTCCATCCATGACAAATAGATCCTTAAACTCCTTTACACACATTCATACCAGGGTGGTATGATTCTTGACATACATTTGAAAATTGATAATTAGGAATTTTTTTTATGAAAATGGGTCATTCTATCAAATACTCTTTATATTGTTTGACTCTTCCATATTTAAATAAATTCCTCGAAGATGTATTTTTTCATTTGATGATAGAAGGATTGTGAATTGAGGCACATGATCTATTTTTTTAATATTTTGAAAACGCATTTCCATATTTTGGTTACATTGAACGTCATTTTCAGAAAATATGGGTGTTGGCAATTCATTATAAATGTTCATATCAACATCTATTATATTGGTATATAGATTGTGTGTATTGTTTCATTTTTAAATATTGAAACATTTTGGATATTGTTTGGCAATGGAATGTTAGTGAAAGGACTATTTGAAATTATTAATGCTAGATGGTGTCATATTTGTATCTTTAATATCATTAGAAATAAATTATACATCATAGTAAAAAAATAAAATATAAACAAATTATCAAATGAATTTATTTGTCAAAAAGTTTATTATAACCTTCATATTTCGAAGATAAAAATTATTTTTCCATTGTAGTTGCTTTTATAGTCAATGTTATTTTTCTGAACTTTTTCTATTTCATTAACTACAAATATAAAATTTCATTCAATCAGTTAATGATTTTTGGAAGAGCTAGAAATATTGTTTTGAAATTCATATAATATTAAAAGTTATTTTCCCATTTTAATTGTTCCCATAGTCAATGTTATTTTTCTGAACTTTGTCTATTTCATTAACTACAAATACAATACTTCATTTAATTAGTGGTTGATTTGTGGAAGATCTATAAATATGGTTTTGAAATTCATATAATATAAGTTACAATATTGTTTTGAAATTCATATAATATTAAAAGTTATTTTCCCATTATAATTGTTCCCATAGTCAATGTTATTTTTCTGAACTTTGTCTATTTCATTAACTACAAATACAATACTTCATTTAATTAGTGGTTGATTTGTGGAAGATCTATAAATATGGTTTTGAAATTCATATAATATAAGTTACAATAAAGAGAAAAATATGTTTTTTTAATTGTATTTCTATAATGATTTGTGGAAGAGCTAGAAATATCGTTTTAAACATTCATATAATATAGGTTAGAAATATGGTTTTAAACATTTATATAATATAAATTATAATAGAGAGAAAAATATTTTTTTAAATTGTATTTCTATAAGTGGTTGCTAGATGAAGAATATATTGTTGAATATTTGTTTAATACCTTTGACCTAAGAACTTATATACATTTGTTATCCATATTTTTTCATCTATTATCCATATTATTTTTTTGCATTTCAATCTTCATCATTTATTCTCAATATATTGTTTCATATGTCGAGTGTTCGACTCATGAGCGTGACTAAAATGTCTTGTATGGATGATTATCCATTACAATATTTCATTACAAAATCTTTGTTGATTGTATCTTGATTGTTATATAGAAGTATTGGATTGAAAACATTTGATCTTCTCATGATATTAGTCAATCATTGGAATTTGATGTGTCCTTGATCTTGATAATCAATAACATATTGGGATAATTGACACATAACCCTCCTCCTTTTATTGATGTAATTTTTTATTTTTTTTTATAATTTAAATGACATTTTATATTCATCTCTTCTTTCCTTTAGTAGTATATTCTTCCGACAACATTCATTTATGGTTTCAGATGATGTTTGGGATTGATTTCATTAATACCCAATGTTAAGTTGGATATCAAATTTCATTTGAAACCATATCCATCTTCAAATTAGTTCATTGATATTTAGGAGGTAATGGTGAAACACGTTCACTTATAATCTCTTCTATTAGCCATAGTGTAAGTTAAACACATAATTTGATATTTGATTTCTGTGGATTGCTAAGCAAATCAACCTTTTAATACATGAAATAAAATGTGGGCTCCATTTATTATTTTTGAATATTTATCCAATATAACTGTATGAATAAATAGGATAGCCTCCAAAAATGACATGAACATGTATCCAATACATGATCTCATTGTGGAAAACTAGACTTTTTTTTTAAAGGAAGTGGTTCACCATTCCCAATAATCGAAATGGCACATCTTAAAAATGTATAATTGTTTTCGAAAGGATTAACAATGTAGTAATTATTTCTTGTAAAGATTGTTGTAGTTGAAGAATGTAAAATAATTAAACCATATGCAAATTCAATTTATATGTTCTACTTCAAAATAGCATAGACAAAAGTGATAATTGTTGTAGTTGATTAATAAAAATACCATGAAAATGCTTTCGACAATCCATCACCCATCACTTGCAAACACTTTTGAAGTAGATAACAACATATGAAGGAAGTCATAGAAATATGATTTCCAATATTTATGTTGGTATGAGGCTCCATATGCAAGGTTGCATCTCCATTTCACTACTATTATAAAAACAATAAATAAACTGAAAATACAAATATGAGTGAAACCTAATAAAAATTACAACATATGACATTATACATAATATAAAACTCTATGTCAAAATTATCAATAAAATGAATCAAAATATTAAGTTATTATGAGTAATTAATGTCTATATGTAATGCATGTTATTGTGAGAGAAAAATATAAATTATCATTATAGATGACATAAAATTACATTGCATGGACATTAATATCCATATATATAGAAACAAAATAAAGACATCAATTAGGAAAATATATAGGCATAAATATTGTCCCAAAATATACATACATCAATTACATTAAAAAGTATAGGAAAATACATAGATGTTTTTAAATTAGTGCTATAGATGTTTTTCAAATACTGCTATAACTCATAACAATTTCTTATTAAGGCATGTTCATCAAAGGTAGAATGTCGTGGATTGAATCCATGTTTTGTGTAAGGAGGAAAACAAATCTTGTTCATAATCATTTTGATGCACTGATTGTCTCTTAACATGGGAAGTGATTATCTCTAGACACAGATAAATCATCTACTACTGAATGAGTCATTCTTTTGTTTTTCATATGATAATAAATGTATAGAATTTGAGCACACTTTCACATGATTATAACACTTCTGAACGCTCGTAATAGAAGATATTCATAACATTTCATGTTTATTTTTTCTTTCATTTATTGTAATATAATCCATCTTAAACCTCTTTTGTCCTCAAAATATCCTTCTTCTTGAATGTAGAATGATCATTAACAATACATATCAATTTCTTTGAATGTATTGTTATACACATAGATCAATTACTACGCCATGTGTGAATGAAATGAATACTTCATTTATTATGTTGAATATGTAATGAATATATTCTATATGGATATAAAACATCTTCCTCAGATACTATTATAATATGTACCTAATATAAGAGGTATCGATTCACCATGAGTAATAACTCACCTCCAAAATCCATAGATATTGGTCCACATAACATATTTATAACCATCTTCATCATGTATTTATTTTACAAGTATCAATTCATACGTGTGTTCACCAATATTGTCAATGAGGGAAAAGAAATATATTAGAAATGCATTATTTTTTAGGAGGAAAAAAATATTGAAGAACTATATTTATTATTTCGATTCCATAGTCAATTAAACAATATAATTATTAGTAAAAATACATAATATTCAAATTATTGAAAATATATGCTAAAATAGGAAATCTATTCATTATGTATAAGTCAAATACTAAAAAGAAATATATTACTTTTCGGAGGAAAAAAAGTGTTGAAGGACTATATTTATTATTTGTAATCAAAAGTACACTATTTCAATGAGTAAAAAGTATCCAAAGTACACATTTAAGATGTATAAAAAAGTGATGTAAAAAAATTACAAATTACTTTATTGAACACAATTATAGTTTATTATAGAAAGAACCATGATAACTCCTTGATAATCGATAATTGATAACTCTTTTCAAATATCTATCTCTTAGTTAAATGCTCATTATTTCACCTAGAATGGAGTGTGGTCCAATTATTTTATTTTTTTCTTGGTATAACACCATTAATTTTTTTCCTTCTATTTTAACTATCTTCAACACTTTTACTATCATGGACGTGAAATCCATTT
This sequence comes from Picea glauca, assembly GCA_000966675.3. NCBI lineage: Eukaryota > Viridiplantae > Streptophyta > Pinopsida > Pinales > Pinaceae > Picea > Picea glauca. Next base: position 144,489 of record JZKD02S1603045.1, on the reverse strand, counting down.
TCAACCAATCTAGATTTTGGTTGATATTCAATTGCATCTTCTAACTTGTTGTATATAATATAAAAGATGGAAGATCTTTGTCCATAAGTATGAAAACCAAACATAAAAACATTTTGTTTCATTTGTTTTAATTTTTGTAGTTATCTCTTCTCTGAGTTTTAGATTTGAAAGATTTCCTCTTACTAAGTGGAGAACATTGATTGGAATATTTCCTCTTATTAAGTGGAGAACGTTGATTGAAAGATTTCCTCTTACAAGTGGAGAACGTTGATTTAACACCTCTTTCTTAATCATTGTCCATCATTGAGATGTTTAATACAAACAATGGGTTGACATTTTGACATGTCCATTTATACTTAAAAAATAAGTAAACAATATCAATTTAAACCAGAAAAAGATATAAATTTCCAATGATATTTCATATCAAACATAATACAATTTTATTTATTTTTTTAAAAATGAGTATCCATATATTCTATAAAAGGTATTGTAGAAAATTGTTTTAAAATCATAATAAATAATAGTGAGATACAATCTTAATTAAACATTTTTACAATTAACATTATTAAAAAATAATATTATATTTTATATTTAGAATTTTACAGTAAATGTTATATTTGTTGACATTGTTTATAAAATTATAAATATAATAAAACATTGTATATAATGATAGTTGCATATATGTTTAAGCTTGGATATCAATATTATTTGTGAGGGATTATTTTTTGAGATCATGGATTTATTTTTTGTGAGTATAATATCCAATAAAGATATGCAAAGGGGTCTTCATTAATGGTAAGAGCACATTTCCATTCACTTCAGAATAAATCTTACTCACCTAAAATGATGATAAATAATAATGACATGTAATCTTATTTTTACATTTATATAAGTAACATTGTATACTAAATTTGTAAAAAATATTATTATCATTTTTATTTATAATTTTATAGTTAATGATATATTTGTTAAGATTGACTATAAAGTTATAAATAAAACATATAATAATATTTTTTATAAATAT
>JZKD02S1603045.1:109681-126052 GCA_000966675.3 Picea glauca | reverse complement strand
AGACTTTGTGAAAATGTCTGCAACTTGATCTTCTGTAGGGAAAAATAGCACTTCAATAACTTGATCATGAATTAGCTTTCTGATGAAGTGCATGTGTAGCTCGATGTGTTTGCTATGCTGATGTTGAACTGCATCTTTGGTGAGCTTGATGGCACTCTGATTGTCACACCAAAGGCTAGTCGGATGCTAGTGATGGAATCCAAACTCTGAAAGGATCTGTCGAAGCCACAAGGCTTCCTGACTTGCATTTACCGATGCTCGGTATTCTACTTCTGCTGAAGAAAGTGAAATAGCATGTTGTTTCTTACAGGCCCAAGTAACAGGTCCTGAACCAATACTGAAAATATAACCTGCAGTAGATTTCTGATCATTAGGGTCGTCAGCCCAATCTAAATCAGTGAAACCAACCAACAAAGGAGTCCCCTCTGAACTGTAATGTATCCCGAACTGAACTGTACCACAAACATAGTGAAGTATCCTTTTATCTTCTTTCCAATGGCTTTCATGGGGTGTTTGCATATATCAGGCAATAAGACCAACAACAAAGGAAAGATCAAGACAGGTATGAGTCAACTATAAGAGGCTACCAACTAATTGATGGTACAGGGTGGCATCAACTTCAAGAGAAGTACAAGTGGAATAAAGCTTGACTTGAGACTGGAAGGGAGATGGGGTTGGTTTATAATCGTCCATGTGAAAGCGACGAAGAAGGTCACAAGCATACTTAGACTGGGAAAGAAAAACTCCTTCATTGGTTTGCAAAACTTGGAGGCCAAGAAAATAGTGCAAAAAACCTAAGTCTGTCATTTCAAATTTCTTCTTAAGACTGGTTTTCACATGGTTTAAAAGTTTTGAGTCACTACCAGTAATGATAAGGTCATCAACATGAAGGAAAAGGATTATGAGATGGCTTCCTACTTTCTTGGTATAGACATTAGGATCAGAATGGCATCTAGAGAATCCAGTGGCAATAAGAAAGCTATCAATTTGGCATACCAAGCTCATGGATCTTGCTTGAGACCATAAAGAGATTTCTTGAGAAGACAAACAAGGCTAGAGTCATTCCAGACATAGCCAGGACGTTGTTCCATGTAGATTTCTTCTTGCAAATCTCCGTGCAAGAAGGTGGATTTAACATCCGTCTCATGGACCTCCCATTTATGTGAGGCAGTAAGGGAAAGAACAAGGGGGATGGAATTCATTTTTTCTACAGGGGAAAAGGTTTCATTATAGTCAATTCCTTCAACTTGGGAAAATCCTTAGGCAACTAACCGAGCCTTGTGTCTTTCAACACTTCCATCTGATGCATACTTAGTTCTATAGACCCATTTGCATCTAACAAGTTTTCTTCCTTTTGGAAGAGGTACAAGATCCCAAGTATCATTTTCCATTAAAGAATGATACTCTTCATTCATTGTTGTATCCCAATCTAGATGACCTGAAACTTCTGCAAATATCTCTGGATCATGAGTTTCTGAAACTTGTGGCAAAAGAGAGGAGGCTCGCTGGAACTGTGAACGTTTCTGTAACATCCCACTCTATCTTACTCATCAAAATTATTCTTTGAGGACACTTGCCCACAAGTGATCCAGATAATTATGCTATTAAAACTTTTGATTTTGATTATGAAGCGTTATGGGTTGATGACATGTTGTTTTACCGCTTTGACATAGACAGGTGTTATTGACTTGGTTTTACTTAGTGTGTGGGATTTTGGACCTCAAGGATGCAGAGGCATTGATGGAACCCCTTGGACTCTGGATCGAGTTAGGGAGTGTGTCATTGGGGTTTGATTGTTTCTTTTACTATGATATTAGCGCATTTGATTAGATGATATGATATGGATATATTCTGACATGATTTGTTGATGATGCAGGCTAACGATAACTTTCCGAGAAAACTCACATATGGATTAAATGGGTCACGCACGACTACCAAAGATGTTGAGGGAGAGGTGTGGACAACAACCCTGCCACAACCTACTAGCACTCCTACCATGGCTCGAACTGTAGGTTAACGATTACCTAGTTCGAGAGGACCCACGATGTCATGAGGGCAGATTGCGACAGTCACTTATGATGATTCTAAGGGGCGTGCAATAAGGTAGGGGCCTTATTCCTTAGAGGCCCTTAGTCTCCCACAAGTTCACCTGGTGGAGTGTTGACTCTAGGGGTTATTGATGTCCACCAATTCGGTCAAGAGGCGAGTGGCACCCTTGGAGCACGTAGTGCATCTTGAAGGGCACATCGCACAAGAGAAACGATAAGGCGAGTGGCACCCTTGGAGAACCTAGTGCATCTTGAAGGGCAGGTCGCATTGTTGATGATAGAGGGATGAACCTAGATGGCCTTAGGACGAACAACATGTTAAGTATTTTTAAAACAATTTCCCTAATTAAATGTCGCCCAACACGAAATTGAAGGTCTAAGTCTAAATTACGCTAGTGGTAAAATTTTGTCTTCTATAAACAAAAATATATAATAATAAAAATGAAAACAACTTAAATAATAATTATGATCTTTGTTAAATCTTGTAACATGAAGGGAGTAACAAATTTAATTTATTCATAAAAATAAAAAATCTGTTGATATAAAATTAAAAAGGGAATTAATTGTTTTATCTTTTTGATAATTTAAAAATATACTAATTAAATGATAAAAGGGAAAAATGGTTAAATTTCACACCTGCCTTTTTGAGTTATAATTAAAAAGGGGAAAGAGGGAAAATATTTTTTTTTAGGAAACTAGGAAAAGAGGTAACATAAAAAGGGAAAAAGGGGAACTTAAGGGAAAAAGCGGAAGGTCAAACTTTGTAAAGCTTCTACCATTTAAGAGTTTTCTAATTTAAACTGAACTAGCAATTTAATAAAAGGGAAAGTTGTTAAAACCTGTAAGAGATATTGGGGACACCTAGGAGTGATTCTAGGAGTAACTCTAGGTGGGTGAGGGAAATAAACATAATTAATTAATTAAAGAAATTAATTTATTGAGGAATGAAGGCGATGGGTGACACTTGTACGGGGAGGAATTTTTATGAATTTAGTTATAAAAACTTAACTAAAAGAGAATTTTTGGAAAGTAAGGAACCAAAAAACTCTATATAATGAAGGGAGGTGATGGAGGTAAGGGAGATTTTTTTTGTGTAACGTTACACTGCAGAAATATCTACTTGACTAATTTAACTTGTGGGAGTTGGGATACCCATCTCAGTGAGGAGTGGTAGCTCGGCCTTGTGAGGTGAGCTGGGAGCTAGTCGAAATCTCTTGATAGTGAGTGTGTGGCCACTTTGCAGCTCGGGGGGCTAAGGGGGAAGAACAGTACCCCTAGTATTGGTTGGGAGGTACCGATGAAGTCTCGCCGGTCAGCAAGCGGGAGTTGCACAGAGCGCACGGACGTCATGCAGAGCAGGCAATCAGACAACAATACGCTCTCTTCATTTTGTATAGTAGATGTTGTAGGTTTTATGCTTGGATCTGCATGTTGATTAGGAAGTAAATTGGTTGTTTAGATTGATGACTAACACTTTTCTTAGTCTAACTCGATGGTTTTTGTCACCCATGGCCTTCGTTTTCCTGCATGTCTTGACCACCTAGCTGTGTTTGATTGTGACCTGTGTGATTTTTTTCCTTTCATCCTTAGTTCGTCAGTCCTCGCCTGAGCAGTCGGCTAGGAGCCTGATCTACGATTGTTGCCTCGGTGTTAAAAGACCTAGGGATATCAACGCCCTGTTTTTCTGTGCAAGGATGATGAAGCAAAGGACGAACCTTTCAACCGTCTACCCCTGTTGTTGTCCTTGGCAGTTGTTGTCTAGCGCCCTCTAGCAAAAGTACCATTTCGTTTGGAAGTCTTGCGTCGTGTTGGTTCTCCTGACGATCATTTCAATGACTTACCCCATTGGACCCTTGTGTTCCCTTACTATTGGATACATTTGATTGTTATCCTGGTAATGTAAAGAAGTTCATCTCAGTCTGCAATTTTATTGATATCCTAGTAATGAAAAGATCTAATCGCACTCTGCATTTTTTTTTTTACATATTGGAATCCTGGAACATAACGAAATTTAGTTTCAATTTAAGTTTGGGCATCCTAGAAATAAAAAGGGAGAGAAAAGAAAAAAGTAAACACAAAAAAATGTTTTAACTTCTAAACCTGAGTTTTATTTTGGTACCCTAGGATTAGATAATGTTGGTCTCATTTTTGCCTGCATTTTGGTTAAAACACAGCCATATCCGGCTTTACTAGACAGTGATTTACTCCTCCCTTAGACAACATGTTGATCATTTCTTGGTGGTAAGTTTTTTTTTTGTTGAATGACCACGTTTTTCCTTCGAATGAGGCCTGTGTTTTCTAGTTCATTCACCCCCCTAGATCGCCTTTAAATTGTTGACTGTGTTTCTACTGCAATGACTACGTTTTCCCTTTTATGGTGTAACGTATATGGTTGAGTGTGTTTGCTATTGAGTGGATATGGAATGTGGTTAAGTCGATTGAGTTTCCATTAAATGGGCACGATTTTCCATTAAATTGTAACCTACATCTTTCCTTTTATTAATGATAGAAAATGTGTAATTTCTTCTCGTGTGAAACGGTACTGCATTATGCCTTTTTTTTGGTGACAGAAAATAGTGTTGTGCATGTTTAAGCATGACTGTGTTGTGGCTTTAAGGACCACGATTGCCATTAAATGTTGACTGCACCTTTAACCTGTAATGACCTCAGTTCTGGACAACCAACTAAATGCTTCGACTTTTATGCCCTGAGAATTTACCTTTACCTGGCGGTGATTATTATTTGAATGCCTAGTTATTTTATTCATGTTAAATACCAGGTTATTTGTTATTAAATGCCTTGTTAATTGCTTTATTATTTATTTTAATGCCTTGTTATTTGCTTCATGTTAAATGTCAAGTTACTGCTATTAAATGCCTTGTTGTTAAATACTTGTCATTAAATGCCTTGTTATTTGCTTTATGTTAATTGCCTTATTATTTACTTTAATAGTATCATTCTACTTTAAGATTGTTACTATTGTTATCATGACTAATGGCTAGTTGGATGGAGATTCGGATTAAAATAGATGTGACCCTATAGGTTGTGTTAATGATTTAAAATTGATTGGTGAGTAAAGATTAGATTGCATATTTTTAACTTTGCTAAATTGGTTGTGTTTAATGTCTATTGATGGTAAATTAATGGCTAATTTATAATTTAGACAAGCTAGTTAGATTATAATTAATGATTAATTGTATTTTTAATTATCAGCCAAGTCAAAGTTCAGACATGCTTATTGATGTCCTCTTAACATTGAATTAGATGGTGCCTTGATGACAATTTGTAATTTAAAATTGCGCAATGGTCCATAGGGATGATTTTAAGGATAGAAATTTATTTTAAAATGTAGAAACCTTGGCTAATTTTACTAATCTTTCATATGCCAACTATAAATGTTTGGCGATATTTTTGTAAAAATATTCAAATTTATAAGGATTTTATATAGTTTTTATAAATTTTTGGCGATTTTTAAGGTAAAATAATTTTATCCTATAGAATTTGGGCAAATCATTTTTAAAATAGCGAATCTCGTTTTTGGAAAAACCATGGAAAATTAGCCCATGAGCGAAATTTAGCCCCCAAAATCATCCATGGCAATGGATTGGTTTTAAAGGCTAATGAAGACTGTACCTTAATGTCTTATTGCATTTTGACATGCTAAGTTGGGCTCGTAATAGATGATTAAAATAGATTGTAATTATTGACTATCTTGACTCGACGATTGATCAGGATATTAGCGAAGTCGTTTTTAGCTTGCGCTTCCCGTGGAGGGTGGTGTTGTTCATTGTAATTAATGTTTGTACTTGGTTTGTAAACATTTAATGTGCTTGGTTTTCTCACTGTAAGAGTGCTAGTTGCTGGTGTAATTAATTTTGGGTGGGTGGGGTTGTTAGGATGATTGTCCTTAGCTTAGTAGGCTTGGTCTTCTATGTCAGGTGGGATGTAGACACCTCCTTGTTCCTTAGAACAGTCACCAGCCTTGAGACCTTAAATGGTCAAAATCGATGGGAACCTGGACTTGAGCGTTGCTTATGTGTCCTAGAGGTCCTAACCATTGCAGGGTAGGACGGGCAGGTAGTCATTCTTATTCGTCATTAGTTGAGTGTCATACATTATTTCCAAGTGCTTGATGTGCTTCTATGTTAGGTATTCATGTTGTTATTTCGTGAGTTGCATGCATAGTGTTCGTCACCATGTTGCATTGTTGAGTATAATGTCATCATTACCTTCCTACACACACTAAAAAAATAAAAAATTAAAAAAGAGGGATTTATTAAGGGTGATTTTACCGGTTGTACATCGTAGGATTCGTACCAGAAGGGGATCTCATAGTTTCTGACACTGATTTGAAGGATCATTGACAAGATCACCAACTACTTCTCATGTTGAACGGACCCATCTAGGAAGTAGTGGAGCTAGTGTTGGTTCAGGTTCAAAGGACTCATCTGGAGAAGGGTGAGTAGGCGGAGGTGGATTTTCATCCTCACTGTCATCATCTAAAGAAGAAGCTAGATCATAAGAAGGAACAAATGCCAAAGATGTCTTGCAGGTCGAAGAAGGCACAATTGTCAAAGATGGCTCCTAGGCCAAGAGATTTTCATCAAATTTAACATCTCTTCTAAGAATAATTTCATTAAAATGTGATTGAAGAAGTCTGTAACCTTGGACATATTCAGAATAACCAACAAATATACACTTCTCACTCTTAGGCTGCAATGCTTTCCTTTTCTCCTCAGGAACGTGAGCCCATTCTATACTGCCAAATACATGGAAGTGACTTACATTTGGTTTAATTTTAGTCCAAGCTTCTTTTGTTGGTATATTTTTAATATCCTTTGTGGGAGTGTGATTTACTATGTAATTTTCACAGTTGATGGCTTCCGCCCAATACTTTAGACTTAATCGCTTAGATTGGATCATACAATTAGCCATTTCTTTTAATGTGCGATTCTTTCTCTCAGCAACACCATTTTGTTGTGGTGTATATGGAGCAGTGTGTTGCATTTGGATTCTCTATGTAGTGCAGTAGCTTGTAAAATTATTGTTCACATATTCGCCTCCATTATCTGTTCTTAACCTTTGAATTTGATGTCCAAATTTCTTTTCTACAAGGGCCTTGTAGGCCAAAAAATTGTCAAAAACTTCACTCTTGAGTTTTAAGAAGTAAACCTAAGTACTTCTGGAAAAGTCATCAATGAAAGTTAAGAAATAATTGCACCCAGAAAAAGAAGGAGAAGAAAGTGGACCACACAAATCACTGTGAACAAGCTGAAAAGGACCCGAGGCGTGCCAAGAAGCACGTTTGTCAAAACTGTCCCGATGATGTTTTCTGAGAACACAATCAGCACAAACACCATATCTGCATGAAATAAGAAGAAGACCAGTCACCATTTGTTGATCACATAGTTGTTGCAATGAGCGATAGCTTAGATGACCAAACCGCTCATGCCAAAGTTTGTTCAAGTCATCGCTATGAGCAACAAAAACTGATGAAAAATTTGATGAGCCAAAGTTGTCAAATTTGTACAACCTGGTAATATCATCAGCAATTCCAGTTGCAAGAACATGCTTAGGATCTTTTAGATCCTTGATTACAACTTGGTGAGGTGAAAACTTGACGGTTTTACCTATAATTGAATGAGTGATTTGATATACTAATAGAAGGTTACAAGAAATATTTGGAACACATAATACATCATTGAAATGACCATTTTCTACCTGAACTGTTCCAGATCCTACAACACTAAGAGATCTATCATCACCAACAAATATTTTCTTGGTGTTACATTCATTTAGAGCAGAAAATATGGCTTTATCCTTAGCCATATGATAAGGTTCTCCTGAATCAATAAGCCACTCATAAGAAGAATAAGTAGTAGTAGAAGGTGTATTGAAGGAAAAACTACAAGAAAAAATTGCATGTCCATGAGAAGAAGAAGAAGAATCAATACTGATGTTATGCTTCTTCATCGTTGCTTCTAAGGCTGCCATCTTCTTGAAACATTTGGACTCATCATGACCATCTTTATCACAAAAGTTGCAATGTCTGTTAGTATTCTTACTACTTTATATTTTTCTCCTTTGTCACCATTAGGAGTTGAAGTTGTCTGAGTGAGTTTGGGACCCTTAGGTTGCTTGTTGTTGTAGCAAGGATGTTGCTTCTTGGGATACTTGGGTTTATCTTTCTGCTAGGAAACTAAGGCTTTGTTGGAGGTACCTGCAGTGTTGATCACTCCAATTTGTATAAGTTTATCTTCCTCTCTAATCAAAGAAGCACAAAAGGACTCAAGAGTGGGTTTTACATAAGCTTTCCCTAGAGCCTCTTCCATGGCATAAAAGGTATATACAAACACATAATATGCACTACCTAGCTTAGAAAGAATAATATATATGAAATGCTCTTCCTCCATTTTTATCTTACATTCTTCACATAAAATTTTGAGTGTTTTAAACTTAGATAGATAGTCTCCAAGGCAAGAAAAATCACTTGGACTCAAGGTCATTATTTGATTTTCTAACTATTGTGCTCGAATAATATTGAGTTTACCAAACACAGATTCAATCGTGTTGCAAGATTCTTCGGGGTCATCAATTCCTTGAAGGTGGTACCTTAAATCAGGAGAGATGGACATTCTGATTAGTCCATGTGCTTCATAATTCCTATTATCCCATTTTTCTTTCTTATTATCATCAGTGGGTGTTGCTTTCTTTCCCAAGGTAATCTGGTACAGGCCTTTGCTTCTTAATAAATTTTCCATATGGGATTTCCATTGGAAGTAGTTGTTGTTGGTAAGAAAGAAATTACTTGTAGAATCCATATTAAATATGCATATAATGTATATTTAAAAACTGAAACTAATGATCCAGATGGAAAGATCTCGAAAAGTTATGCGGTTTTAAAAAAAATGGCACTAAAAACAGACTTCTGATGTGAGAGTTATGCCCTTTCTAAAAAAAAGCATAAATGGTAACCAAATAACCACGTGATAGTGTAAGCTACTTTATGAAGTGACCCGCTATTATAAAGAAAAGTGGGGATCACTTTTACAATGAAGTTACCTTATAACATAAAATTTTCATGCAAATAAATAACTCTAAAATAAAATATAAAGCTACTTATAGTGATTCACTTTTATACTTGAAGTGAAATGCACTTTACAATTTTTAGCATGAACTTTTTCAAAAAAAGTAACAAAAGAGAGAATTGAACTCAAGACCTCTTACTTAATAAGGCAAGTTTTAACCAAATGTTCTAGCAAAACATATTGTAATGTTCAGAAAAAGGATTGAGGGTGTTGTTGTTGTGGTGGTGGTGGTGGAAGATGGCCTTGGAAAGCATGCTAAAAAAAAAACTCTTTTCACACAAGAAAAAAAAATTGCTTCTCGATGACAACAAGGGTTAGATCTCGGTTAGCTTACCAGAAAGATGCACCTTTTCCTATATGTTTTTAATTTGCTAAGATCGCACAGGGCACGGGGAAAAGAGTATATACAGATCTAAAAGAGTAGCATCCCGAAAATAAAAAATGCAAACCGACATAAAATCAAAATAAAACTTTGCAGAAATTTAAAAAATGAGTATTCAGGCTTTATACCTCTGGATCTGATTGTAGTGGCCTTATCTTGGGCAAACAGAAACCTTTTCGAGTGAAACAAAAGGTGTTCCTAAATGAAACGAGTGCTCCGGACGCAATGGAATAGTCCTCTCATCCCATAAATGTACGTAAATGCCAGAAAATGGATATGAGTAAACTCGTCTTCACGATCTTGATCTACAATAGGAGCGGGTCTTCAAACAGGCTCTGATACCATGGTCGACAACACAGGCATTCCAACAGAGGATGAGCACCTTCAGTAACCACTCACATAACCAGATCAAAGATCAACACCAATGTTTTCACGTGGTAAAACCTCGACGGGGAAACATCCACTAAGCCAACCAACACTACCACTTGAAGCAGTTTATTAATACAATGAAAAAGATTACAGAGATATTTTACAAGAGAGTTTCTCACAATCGATCATCGGCAAATGACCCTCCATGCTCTTTAAATAGAGATCATGGACCAATCGGGTGTTAAGCCATGGATCAATGGTTGTTAAGATCGAGGAGAGTATGAACCATTGGATCACTCTATGTCGAGAACATATCGTGACCGTCGGATTTCCTAACTACAAATGCATACTAATGCATACTAAAGAAACACACACTTTTACCTGACGACATATTAGGGAAACTAGATCTTAACTAACTCCTAAGTGTCTAAATATCCTAACATTCATCACCTTAACCACTAGGCTTCCTCCTTTTCAGATTTCAGTTACACAATCTTATAAAACCTCTCTCCTCTCCCATCCCTTAGTGTTTTGCTCGAATGTAGGCATCTTTTCTCTTATTTTCTCTGAGTTGCACTTATTTATTGTTTTTGTGGTTTAACCTATCGAGTTTATCTGAATTATTATTTCTTCAATTTACTTGATTTAAATTTCTCCCTTATTCAAGAAAATCGAAAAAAAACCTTTAGCTCTAATTCATAACTTTCTTCCAAACATTCTATTATGTTTTATTATTGTCTCATAATAACTATATTTTAAATATCCCCTTTAATTAATTAACCTAATCCATTTTCTTGCATTATTAATCTCCCTTAATATTTTACTTTACTTTATTTACTCTACTTTATGTCTATTTATAAATCATTCTCATTATTATTTTTATTCCTATTCCTCTATCCCTTTCACCATATTTTACTGAGAATTTCAAAGTTTGTTACCCATTTTTCAATTTTTATCCCTCCTTAAATACTTTATTATTATTCTTTTTCATCTCAATACCCTCTTTTATCCCCTTTTATTCTCTCCTTTTTATCCCATTAAAAAGCATATTATAAATTGTTTATCCATTATAATTATGTACTCTTAATGGATATTTCTATTAATTTATTTATTTCTTGTTATCCCATTAAAAACCATATTATAAATTATTTATCCATTATAGTTATTTAATCTCAATGGATATTTCTATTATTTTATTTATTTCTATTAATTTAATATTTTACCTATTTTTATTGGCTATCTTTTATCTCTTTTTTTTATTCCATCAAAAACCATTTTATAAATTATTTATCCATTATAATTATGTAAGTATTTTTATTAATTTGTTATTGTATTCATTTCTATAGTTTATCTTTTATCTGACCATTCCTCTTCTATATATGCAAGTCTCAATACTATTTTCTAATCATAATAGTTTTTATGTTCCTTATGATGAGTAGAGAATTCACTAAAAACCTTGAAAATTTCAAAACCATTCACACAATGTTATCTAGAAAAATAAATTTTACCACATTAAAATATGCAAATGTATTTATTTCCCAAATCCCTCTCCAAAAACCTCCCTTCTCTTCCAAACCTTAATACAGATAAAAATTAGCTACATTTCTTTCCTATTATCTCTCAACCTCCACGATTTGTTTCCAAACTATTGAACTAACGAAAAATTAAATTATAAGAACCGAAATCATGAAATCCCAAAGCTAGACTTCAACTAATCGTAAAAGTATCTTTAAATCAACATTTTAAATAAAGACCATAATCATTTGTGAGTCATTGAAATTATAAACAATTCGCCATAAATAATGAAAATTACAAATAATAGAGCCAAAGAAAGTGCATATATCTTATGAAGCTGCAATAAAATGTTTGGGGCTCCACTCAACTTTAGAGATAATATTCTGGAGTAAAGCCCGCGAAAACATGTTTTCCAGTTATATACATTCTTTGAAAGAAGGTTCATATATCTTATGAAGCTACAAGAAAAGGTTTGGGGTTCTAAATATTACTCTTTTCTTTTAATATCTCCCATAACTAAATGGGGTAAAATAATTATAATTGAATTATTATAAAGAAAGATAGATATGGTCATAACTTATCTTAACAAAATACCTATGATGTTATGATGTCAAAATTTTATAATGTGAAGTTGATAGGAGACAATTGTGTGGTTTAGGAGAATTAGTTTGTCCGTCATATAATGAATATAATATAAATACTAATATTGATTATGTAAAGAGGAAAGAATGAATATAATATAAATACTAATATTGATTATGTAAAGAGGAAAGAAGAAGTTTTATGGAGATTTAAACCTTTCTGTTTGGAATGGCAATGTCACTACTCTACTAACCAAGTAATCCAGCATTAATTCTTTTTGGAAAATCTTTACTTATATTGATTTTATAAACTGTGGTTTTACGAAATCGATGGAGAATAGAAAAAGAGAAATTTGGGTCTAGCTTCTATCACCATTCTGGCTATGTCCTTAAAACCACCTACTAACAACAAAATCATATTTTTTATTTTATTTAAGATCCAATAAGTGTATTGTTGAAGGGTTTGTTCAAGAGTAAAAAAATATATATTTTTTTTAAATAGAAACGGTTATGGATTTTATTGAAAAGAAGGTTGTGCTAAGGTAAGAAAAAATCCAAGATATACAAAAATTCAAAATGGTAGGAAGCCAGAAGCAGCGCTGAAGTTTTATATCTTTCCAAATGGCTCTTGTCAGATACACATAAAAAAATATCACGGTTCTTCCATGTATACATTGCAACATAAGAAAGTAGAAAAAAAGGAAGTTTTGCACTACATATAGTTAACTTAAATAAGTTTTAATTCTGTATCCACTTCTCCTGGTGCAGCTTCCATAGTGTCATGTACGAGCTGGTGTGGCGGAGTTTGCATGACCTCACAGGAGGCGAACGAGCCTTCTGATGGCATCGTTTATTGTTGAGCAGGAGCTTCTTGTTAAATAAAATGTAACCTCAACAATCTGACAATACACTGCCAGTTGTCCTGGACAACTGTACTTTCTATTTTTGTCTTGTTTGAGCCTATTTAGCTCAACCATCTCTCATTGTAACTACTTTAGTACTTCTTCATACATTTCAATATACTGTTCTATTCTTTTCTCTTTGCATTTCTCTTTGCTTAACAATTTATCATGGTATCAGAGCTACAACAGTAAGCCTCTTCACACAGTCCGGAGAGCCACACGATCCTCATAGCGCAGAGCTTCACAGATCTTGAGAGCACGCGACACAGTCTCTTTCACAAGGTTTGGAGACCCGTCCGTCATACTCTCGAAAGATCCTCGTAGGAAACTTCCACGAGGAAGCAGTCTGTCTTACGTTCAAAAGATCAACATAGGAAGCTTGCAGAGGTTGCAGAGCGTATTATGCTCGAAAGAACAAGGAAACAGAGACCAAGAAAAAAGAAACTGTAAAGATTCTTGTACATTTTTCAAGAATCGTCAAAAATTGACGAAGAAGAGCTGCAGGACAGAAGAACATTTAAGGAATTCAAAGAATCGTTCAAATTCACTAAAGATTCCTGCAGAAGGCATAATCGTTTAAAGATTTAAGGAAAATCGCTCAAATCTGTCAAAGATTGAAGCAGAGAACGAAGAACTCGTGAAATTCTTTCAAATCTTTGAAAGATTCAAGAATCTTTCTTCCACAGGAGAAAAGATCACATCTACTGTGCAAAGAACAACCATTGAGGCCGTAAGATTCGTCCTGTGAACAGATCCAGAGCGGGAAACCGGTTCAGAAGGGACGAGGAGAGTGCGGAAAAGGAAAAATAATTTCAGCCGTCAGATCTTGCCCAAAGGACCGACTGTCGTTGGATCAACGAGAAGGTGCGCCAAAGAGAAATTATTGACTTGTGAAGTCACGACATCATCTGGACCATTGGATCGAGAAAGATCGTGAGACGTCGATCTTTTCCCATCGCAAAATTGGGAATCGAGAGTTGGACGCGCAAAGGCGATTGCACTCCAAAAACTTCGATACGCGATATCGCGAAATCCCGAGAGGACCTATGTGTCGTCCATCTCAAAGGACAAGTGGCAGCAGATCCAAGTGCGGTCAAATCGTCATATCAGAGTTCACAGTTTTGAAAGACCATTGCAACACGAGTTTGAAACTCGCAAAATTGTGATTCCCGAAATAGCGATAAGATCGCAGCCGTCCATTTGTTTGGACACATGGAGGACATCAAGGAAACCGTTGGCGTTTCAACAAATGGGGTTTCAAGTTGTCAGAGAAATTTGGAGTCGCAAGTCCCGAACTCATGAAACAACGAGGACCATCCATCAGAAGAGGACGCGTGGCAGCAATCGGAGCCATCGGGGAAAGTCCCGACAGGAAGTCATCTATCGACATTTTGGTCATCAAGATATCGGGAATCCTGGTGACAAAAGGTTTGGGCATTTTAGAATCACGAAGTCCAAAACCCCGACAAGGAGCAAGGAGCCATCGTGGGGGATAGATGTCAGCATTACGGGATTCGACAAATTGCAGATCCTGGAGACAACAAGTCCAGAATAGAACAAATTGCGAAATCACGAGGAGAAATCAGGACCGTCCAATATAGGAGGACGCGTGGCAGAGATCAAAGGAATTGGGAAATTTCCCGAAAGGAAAGTGCCATCGGTAAATCAGAGATCGGGGAATCGAGGAGTCAAAAGAACTCATCATCAAGGTTCATGAAGTCCCGATTCGCGATATCCCGATAAGATCTGGACCGTCAGATCACAGGAAGATCTGGACTGTTGAACTGTCCAAAGGCAAATTTTGCATTTCGTCGATTTGAAAGGCAAAAAACTCGAAAAGACCGTAGCACTTTAACGTTAAGGCGTGTGGCCACATTGTACTGTGACAAAGGCCAATTCAAGGCCGATAAGCTTTTTTCGGCCATCGGCAAATCAACGTTTCGACGATCGGAGGTAAATACGAAATTTCCCTCTATTTTTTCTACAATTTTTTTTATGGTGTCGTCTAGCAATTTAGGACCAACTCAGGGTCCGATTCTTCTGGGAAAGAATTATGAGTTTTGGTCTCTTCGAATGAGGTCGTTCTTGCAATCACAAGAGTGCTGGGAACCAGTGGATCTTGGATATGTGGAACCAGATCCAATCGCCCTTTCATCCATGACAAATGCATAGAGAATTGCTCAGGCAACACTGAGGAACAAATAAAATAAAGTGAAATTATGGATTCAAAATTCTGTGGATGACTCGATTTTTTCGAAAATCACAGGAACGGGTACTTCTAAACAGGCCTGGGATATTCTTAAATCTTCCTACCAAGGAAATGACAGGGTCAAAACAGTTAAACTGCAGACCTTGAGGACACAATTCGAGACTCTAAGGATGACAGAGTCCGAAAATGTGGATCAGTTCATGACTAGAGTCATGGGCATCGTGAACTAGATCAGATTGACTGGCGAATCCATCACTGATCAACGCATTGTTGATTAAATCCTCAGAAGTTTACCCAAGAAATTTTAAATGGTTGTAACAACAATCCTTAAATCCAAGGATCTGTCAAGATTTTCAACAGATGAATTAATTGGTTTTCTGATTACACATGAGGCCAGACTTCATCTCACAGATGAGTCAATCTCCAATGCCTTCAAAACTCAATTCTCCTTCAACAGAGGGAGAGGTAGAGGAAGAAGAAGAGGTCACCAAGGAAGAGGGAGCAATCAAAATAACTTTCACTCTAGTGGAGGTAACAGACAACAATATCCGAATCAAAATTTCCAAGGTCAAAGACAACAACAACAAAATCAACATCAAAATTTCCAGCCTCAAAGAGGCAGAGGGAGAAAATCAAATGAGAAATCAAGCATACAATGCTATTACTGCAAAAAGTATGGGCACTATGAATCTGAATGCAGGAAGAAGCAAGAAGATCAGCTCTCAGGCAGAGCACATGTGTCAAATCAAATGGGAGACACCTCAAGAGGTATGTTTCTCTCATGCCACAAGACTGAACAACAACCTAAAGATCTCTGGTTGTTGGACAGTGGATGCAACAATCACATGACAGGTAACAAAGAATTACTTTCATGCATTGATTCTTCAATCTCATCTAATATTACAATTGGAAACGATTATTTAGTCAAAGTTCAAGGAAAAGGAACTATTCCTATTCTTACTAAACAGAACGTAAAGAAAGACATAAACAATGTCTATCATGTTCCAGATATGAAACATAATTTGCTAAGTGTAGGACAGCTCATTGAACATGGCTATAAGTTACTTTTTGGGGGAACATCTTGCAAGATATATGACAAATTCCCAAGAATAAAATTGATTTCTAAAATCCACATGACCCCAAATAGGATGTTTCCCCTTAACCTCAGAACTGCAAATTTGAGTCAACCATATGCACAAAGTGCATCTACCCTGAATGAAACAATGGTTTGGCATACAAGATTTGGACATCTACCATTTTAGAGTCTAAGTCTTCTT
>JZKD02S1603045.1:81589-99294 GCA_000966675.3 Picea glauca | reverse complement strand
GGAGGCTTATTTGGTGTAGAAGGTCCCTTTTTGGGTGGCATGTTGGCCAAATATCACTTTTGAGTCTTGATTTTGAGGTGGTTCTGCTAGACAATATTTATTCTATTATATCTCTTAGGTTTCGGCCCTTCTGGGTATGAAACTTTCTTTTAGGTAGTTCTCTGATATTTCTTCTCTACAATGACACAGGTCTGATCAAAATTGGATGTGCCAAGTGGAATATATGGTAACTTCCTCACAACTTGCCAATTTTTGACCTTTCCAGGAGATCTCACTTGTATAGAATGCCCCGCACAATATAATTGATATCAAATTTTGAAACTCGCACCCAAAATACTAATGACTATCCACGATCCAATGCAACCAATCCCACTCAATTTGGATACTCCAGTGAGAATTTATTCTTGTTTTACCTGGAACACCTTCTTGAGACTAATCAATAGGACTAGTCAGATACCCTATCTTACACAAGGTGTATCTACAAATTTAAGATGACCCAGAATCTGAAATTTTTACCACAGATACCTTACTGATTTCTGTAAATGGTCTCTAGATTTCAGGGTCTGAAACATTAGAGAAAAATTTTTATAGTGAAAATTCCACAATGACTCATTTCAGGATGATTTCAGAACCCTATCTTGTACAGGCTGTATCTCCAAAAGTATAATGCCTCAGGAGCTACATTTTGAACCCAACGTACCTTGATCTGTCTACTAAATACCCTCCAAGTGGTTCATTCTGAAATATTGTAGAGAAAAAGTTATAGCGAAAATACCATGGTGTCTTAGATGTAGCAGCGAAACCCCAAGACATTGAGCTCTGAAACCATATGTTAAGAACCAAACATCAATATAGCATGGAAAAACCTCAGAAAAAGTACTCAATGCCTTGAAACTGAGATAATTATAGATAATACGCCTCTTCGAGGGGGAAACCTCCTTTTACCCCACTTAAAATGTTCAAGTACAAGATGATTCAAAATGAAAATGTCTCCTTAGTATATATAGGAGACTAGGAGGTATAATTACAAATAATGGCCTAAAGCCGACATAATTAAAATAACATTACTAATCTAAATTAAAACTAATGGCCTAAATCTGACATAAATAAAATATCATTACTAATCTAATATGCCCCAATTAAGGGGTAATGAGCCAACATTAGGGCTTGACAAAACCTGTACCTGATAGTTATCTTGTTGATCGCTCTCGAATCAGTACACATTCTCCAGCCTCCATCCTTCTTTGGGCTGAGTACTGTGGAACAACACATGGACTTAAGATATCTCTGACTAATCCTTTGTCCAACAACTCCTGGACCTGTGTCTTGACCTCTTCATTCTCCTGCGGCGTCAATCTGTACGCAGCTTTGTTCGACAAACTCGCTCCTGGTATGAGGTCTATGTGGTGACTCACACTTCTCATCGGTGGAAATGAATGAGGTAATTCATCCATGATGATTTCAGCAAACGTTTCCAGCAGTTCCTGAATCTCATCTGGTAAGTCATCCACTCTTGTGCTAGTCACAACAATCCTCAGTTTCCTGACCACAAAGAATTGTGGATCTTCCTTCTTCTCCATCTCTGTGAGGAGTTCCTTCCCACTCATGAGAAGTATTTTGTTGCTTACTTCTGGTTTTACCTCCTTATTCTTTATTGGAAGCAAATTGTGTGTCCTCCCATCCTTCTCCAAAGTGTATGTGTTCATCCTCCCGTCATGAACTACATTTCTGTCATATTGCCATGGTCCACCCAGTAATAAATGACATACATCCATGGGAATGACATCACATAAAATCTTATAATTATACCCACCTATCTTGAATTCAACTAAACATTGTTTAGTGACACTCACCTGATGTCCTTTCTATAGCCACGAGACTTTGTATGGACTCAAGTGATCAAGTGTCCCCAGCTCCAGCTTTTCCACCATCTCAGTCGAAACGAGATTATCTGTGCTTCCGCTATCCACGATAACCTTGCATTTCCTATCCTTGGTCTTGCATGTGGTTCTGAAAAGTCTGGTCCTCTGAGTTGTGTCCTCCACCTCCTTCTCAGGTGTTAAGAGAACTTTGTGCACTGTCAGTGACTTTCCACTTCCTGTGTCTTCATTCTCAACATCACGCCTCTGCGCTTCAGTGATGTGATCTTCTCCACTATCCTTCCTTTTCTCTGGACATTTGAATGACTTATGCCCATTCTTTCCACATGTAAAACATGTGATAACTCCACCTTGGCCTCTTCCTCTAACTCTGGTATGAGGAAAAGTATTTGCATCAGCATAATCTCCCTTCTACTCTGTATGCTTCCCTCTCTGCTCAACATATGGACCTCGTTGTGAGGTTCCACCTCTTTCAACCTTACCCTGAGGTTTCTTCCATTCCTCCTTGGGTTTCTGGTATTTATCTTGGGCAACTGCCTTACCTATGGGTTGATTCCTGCCTCGCCCTCGCTGACCTTGCTTACGGCTCAGCTTTTCTTCAGCTTTCAGAGCCATCTGATAAGCATCCTCAAGTGCTCGGATGGTTACCATGCTCAATTCATCCTGAATGTCATATCTCAGACCATTCATATATCTGGAAACCTTCTCATCATTGCTCTCTCGATGACCTGCTCTGATGTTCAGTCGATAGAATTCCTCAGTGTATTCTTTCACTGTCATCAGTTTCTGTCTCAGGTTCTACATCCTTCTGAACAGTGTGCTTTGATAATCTCTCGGATGAACTTCGCTTTCATCTTCGCAATCATTTGATCCCATCTTTTGATTTTATGCTTGCCTTTGTAGCATCTATCTGCTTGAAGCTCATCCCACCATAATGCTACATGTCCCTTCAATCATGTGACAGCATGTCCGACCTTTTTATCCTCTTCGATATCCTCATAATTGAAGTAGGTGTCAAGAGCTCGGATCCAATCCAGTAGCTCCTCTGCATCCAGATTTCCCTCATAGACTGGAATGTCCATCTTCGCCTTTGCACCCATCCTGGTAATGGCTTTAATCAACCGCTCAGTTGATGCATCTTTAGCTGCAACTTCTCCCTATTGTTCAGCTTTAGCTTCGCCTTCGGAGTCACTCTGATCTCCTGCACCAACTGTGCGTCTCTGATCTATCTCCATGTCCTCAAGCCTTGCTCGAAGATCTCTCATCTGCCTTTCCATCTCTAGATTTCCTGCTGGCCTACCTCCTCTTCTCACCTCCCTGTCTTCTGGGCCAGGTGACTGTCTTTCTCTTCTGGGTGGCATGGTGAATCCTGTCTCTCTCTGTTACAGAAAACAAAGAGTCTTCATGCTCTGATACCACTTGATGTGTATCAGAGTGCTTCTTTTCTCTAGCTCCCTCGCCTGAAATATATAGACAAGTTCTTAGCTCTGATACCACTTGATGTGACCATCCATTCTCCTCGGAGCACGACCGATCTCCTTAGGAACTTCTTTCTCCTTGGCCCGAATAACTCAAGTTGTTCTTTTAATTCCCTGTCGGGAATTCTTCACCCACAACACTCTTCAGTGATCTCCCTTAACGGTCGGAACATCGGAATTCGCGATATCGCGAATACTGTGTTCACGTACCTTATACCTCATGATTCCTCGAAACCCGATATGGGTCAATCGTTGACTTTCTCCCCTTCTATTATCGGAGTCCTCCCTATCAGGAAATCGCTACTCGCGAAGTCAACAACCTGAATTTTCAAACTCTGAACCCCGATGTGTCGATTCTCTGATACACACGTGTGGATAGACCCTTCCACCTTCCATCACTTCTGTCAGGATTTCGGGATACATGACCTCAAGCTGCAAGTTTCCTCTGCCCTTGCAAATCCCGATTCTCCGATCCATGACTCCTCGAAATCTCCTGACACGCGTCCTACAAGATCGACGGTTCTGAGACTATCGGGATATCGCTCCTTGCGATATCGTAATATTTGTTGCAGTAACTCGGAACTCCACCTCTTGAATCCCCGATATACGATGTATCGTGTGGATTAGACGGTCCTCTAAACTTCATGAGATCTCCTCAGAGAGTCTCGCCCATCCGGTTTCCCTTCCATAAACCCTGAAACAAATCAAGTGCTTCCTCTATGAAGACTTGTTCTCCTGCATGTAACTTTGCAGCTTCTGCCTAAATGCTTTTGACCACAACTTCTCCATGCGATCCTTCGACAAATTTCTAGGTCTACTCCTCCTGAGCTTGTCTCAACTTATCGAGCCCCTTTGAGGGTTTATTGAACACACTCCTTGTGGAAAATCTTCAACAATGTCTAAGTGTTGAAGGTGCTCAACTCTGTGCACTCCTGCAGCAGCAGTCTTTCACTACTTTACTCAGAATCGCAACTCTGAAGTTTTTCCTTGGCCTATGCACTCCTTGCACGACATTGTGCCTAACTACACTTTGAGGAAATGAGAACAAAAGCTACCTCTAAGCGAACCCTTCTGTCAACGCACTCCTTGCGGACTATTCGACTACACTCCTTGCAGGAATTTTCTGGTTCACTTAGAGAAACAATTGAAACTCATTCTCCAATCCTCTTAGACTTCTGTTCATTCATGAAATCACATACACAACATATAAAAGAAAATGCATGACAAGAAAACATTTCTGAGCATAACATTAACACACAGAGAAACAACACAAACCATGAATTGAATCAAAGCTTCCTTCTATTAATTCAATATCTGTACATGGGTGTTGTTCATACCATTCTTTGCTTGCTCCTTTTTTCTTGCTCCCGAATGAATCCTACAATGTACAAGTGAGGGTGTCTATATCCATTTTGCCTCTCGAACTCTAAATTTATCAAATCTAGAACTAATTATTCTATCTACTTTACATTAACTATCTTAAATGCCTCATCTACCTAAGGATGAGAGCTATCCACTCAAGGTCCATTATAATACAAGTGCGCCGTCTCTTAAATGACTCATTTAAGATTTGTGCAACAATCCCAAAGTGTTTTCAAAATGTGTGCTGGCTTATCCAGCTATCTTCCGCTCCATGCTGGCTCGCTTGATGTGTTGGCGATGCTCCTGCATCAAAAATGTAACCTCAACGGTCTGAAAGTACATTGCCAGCTGTCCTGGACAACTGTACTTTCTATTTTTGTCTTGATTGAGCCTATTTAGCTCAACCATGTCTCATTGTAACTACTTCAGTACTTCTTCATACATTTCAATATACTATTATATTCTTTTCTCTCTACATTTCTCTTTGCTTCACAATTTATCACTTCTGTAGGATGGTTCTGGACTTGTCTTCGAAGAGGCCGAAGATGAGCTGAGTGATGATTAAGCTCGTGAAGGACCAATGCTAGCTCTTCATTCCTCTTGGTCTCCTATTGTTGTAATTGACAAGCTAATTGAGCATTTGAGTGTGCAGGATATCCATTTCCGATTGTTGTGTCTACACTTGATCTTGAAGGTTATTGAACTTGCACTCAATACAATCATAAGGTTCATGACTTCGATGGCACATAATTGGAACATTGCTGCAACAGGATAGACGATTCACGAACATGGATTTTGAATTCAAACCTGTGAGATGGGTGTATACCCAACACTTCCAAGGCTTCCGAATGTAGCTTATCTTCTAACCGTGACCCTGATTAAAATCCTCAATTGAATGTGATTCTAATACCCAGCAATGAAGGGACGATGCCATACATGGATATGATGAAGCCTTGTGTGGATTCATCATGATAAGAAGGGATTGTGATGCAGTTTCCATGTAGACTATGATGCATGTTAGGCCAAGGCGGTGGCTTCAAGGATTCATACTTGTGTTGTATGGAATTTCCCACATGAGTCCATCATCTTGCATGAGGCTGAGTTAATTATCATCAGGTGGATGAGATAAATCATGTGTGATAAGGAAGTGTGGCCTCGTGTCATAGATATGGAAGAGCCTCTTGATGCGATGTGAGAAAGAAAGGTAGAGAGAGCAACCGAGAACCTGCAGCAATTGAGGAGTTGAAGAAGTCTGAGCATAGGCTCTATGTCTGTGAAGTTAGTAGAAGAAGTCATTGGAGCCGAATCTCATCTTTGTCATTGTATTTTGTATTTGTGCACTATGCCGAAGCTCATTAATCTCAAGCATTTTGTTTATTGACAAGTTTCTATCTTATTTTTGAGTTTATGTGCTAAGAATAACACTATTTTATTCTACATTCATAAATCATTTCATTAAGTGTGTATTCACAAAGCGCAACAAATTGAGCAGTATGTGCAATGCACAATGGTTTGAGAACTCTATCACATAGCCTGTTTGGTGTGCAGTATTTGAAACTGTGTTGCGCTGAGTAGACTGTGCACACCTTTGATCTAATATCTAGCATCGAGCCACACATCTCGTCAATCTAAGATCTAGTATCAGAGAAAGTTCTATTAGAACAAGTTCAAGAGAAGAAACGTTGTTGAAAGTGAAATATGGCTTCTACCTCAAATCTACAACCTCTCACTTTTACAGGCAAGAACTATGAGATGTTGTCCTTAACCATGAAGGTGTTGTTCTGAGTTCAATACGTATAAGAGATAGTCGAGAATGGCTATGTGGAACTAGTATATCAGGAAGCATACAATGCTCTCACACAAGCTAAGAAAGATGTCTTAAAAGATCAAAGAAAAAAGAATGTAAAGACATGGTTTTACATACATTAGGCCATGCATGAGAGCATACTTCGAAGAGTTTCATCAGCAAGGATATCCAAGGAAGCATGGATCATATTACAAACGTCTTATCAGGGTATGGACAAAGCAAAGACTACAAAACTGCAGATTCTTAGAAGATATTTTGAAACTATGTCAATGAAATATTCAAACACAGTAGATTCATTCTACACCCATGTCATTGGATTGATAAATCACATTAAGTCTCATGGTGAAACCGTAGAAGACAAAAAAGTTGTTGGGAAGGTACTTAGGAGTCTTCCTCCTAAATTTGATACCCTTAGTCTGACTCTAGAAGAAGGAAAAGACTTGAGTCAGTTCAGTCTAGATGAACTGCAAGCTTCCCTCATTAATCATGATTAAAGATTTAATAGGTCAAGTATGTCATTAGAAAATGCATTTTCCATGCAATCATTTATAATTCGTGGAAGAGGAAGGGGGAGAGATAACTCTAGAGGCAAAGGAAGAAGTTTTGTCAAAGATGGATGTAGTAGAAATCCTAGAAATACTGGTGGAAGAGGTCAAAACCCAACTACCAGTCAGTCAAGTGGTCAGAGAAATGACAAATCAAAGATTCAATACCATTATTGTAAAAAGTACAGAAATTTTTCATATGAGTGCAGAAAAACTTAGTATAATTAAAACAAGCAAAGTCAAGATCAATCAAACAACGCAAATAATCAAACTCTCCCTATGTTTATGGCGTGCGGTGTAGAAATGCCTAATATAGTCTCACCAATTGAATGCCATGTTTCTCAAGCAAGTCCTTGTGACATATTGTATTTAGATTCAGGCTACAGTAACCACATGATCAGAAACATAGAACTATTTTCTAGTTTGGATGAGTCAATCCAGACCAAGGTTATACTTGGAACATATATCCAAGTCATTGTCTTAGGCAATGACAGTATAAACATTTTAACTAAGCAAGGAGAACAAAAAATTATGTTTGGTGTATATTATGTTTCTGGTCTGAAGGATAATATAATGAGCACAGGACAACTGTTACAGAAAGGATACAGAATCTACATGGAAGATAATCGTTGTGTGATTATGGATAAATGCCTAAGCAATCTACCTATTGCAAAAATCCATATGACAAGTAACAGAATGTTCCAATTGACATTGAAGCTAGCTAAGAAGAAGAATACAATGCTAACTATTGATAAAGGAAAAAGTATGCAGTTAGACACTGTATTTACAACAAAAAGTGTGCACAATACCATTGAATAAAATAGTGTGCTCAGTATCAAGAAAGGAGAAAATGGCATAGAGATGAAGGCAACATTCCAATGTAAAATACAGGATGATTATGTTGGGTATGTGTTATATTCTTTGCACAAATAGTAGTTTTTGTGTTTCGTTGGGTGTGCAGGGGTTCGGGGGAAGCACCCCCGATAATTTTTTTTTCCTCATGAAACATGTCACATTTTTCCTCATTTTTCGTGTTGCCTCAATTTTCATGTCCATTGTTGAGCAGTTTTTCGGCACATGTTTTTTTCCGATGGTTTTCTATTTCTGGTTAAGGAATTAGGGTTGTTGACTAATCCAAGTCATTGGGTTAGGGTTTTGGATTCCATTGGATCCTATATGTATATTGTATTGTAAACAATGTATCACTATGAATGAATATAGAATATGTTGGTTTTCCTGATTTGGGTTTCCAGGGGAAAAAAATCTATGTGTAATGTTTATATTTTCCATTGTATATTTTATGTTCTTTTACTAAAAATTTGTTTGCAGTAAATATTGTACACGGTTAAAATCTACATTTGGTATCAAAGATTTGTTGGCTTCAGGGGGATGCCTTTGTGGTCAAGGGTTTAGCTGAGAACTGCGATAAGCCTTGTTATAGTGGGAGATCTATGATATTGATTTTTCAGGTGAAAATAAATGACAATCAATTCAAAAATGGAGATCGAGAAGTTTAATGGTGAAAGTTTTGAGCTATCGAAGCTCAAGATGGAAGATCTATTGGTTTATAGAGATCATTGGATCGTGGTAGATCCAGGTACTACACCTACAAGAACTTCAACATACTGGAAAAAGTTGGATCAGAAGGCAAAGAGCACAATCCGACCGTGTCTCTCAGATTCAGTATTACTAAATGTGTCAGAGCAAGCTACAGCCAAGGATTTATGGGATAAGTTGGGGAAGTTGTATCATTCTAAGTCCCTAGTGAATAAAATATTCCTAAGAAATAAGTTGTACAAACTAAGGATGAGAGATGGAGACTCGGTGGAAGAGCATTTGAACGCCTTCAATACTCTAGTAAGTCATCTAGTATTTGTTGAGATTAAAATTCCACATGAAGATAAATGTATCATTTTATTGTGTTCTTTACGAAACTCATGGGATATCCTGGTTGTGGCCATATGTAGTAATACAACTACCTTGAAGTTTGATGAAGTGGTCTCAACCTTGTCATTGGAGGAGATGAGATAAAAGAATATGGAAGGACATAGAACAGATGCATTATTTGTAAGAGGAGGTTTCCAGTAAAGAAATAGATCTAAGTTCTCAAGTGGGAGATATAGGTCTAACGGTAGATCTAAATCTCCCGAAAATTTTGTAAAGGTATGTTGGAGATGTGGAAAAGAAGGTCACTACAAGAAGCAATGTAGATCCAAAGTTGAGAAAAAGAATGGATCTGAGGAATATCCTTCTAGAGAAGAAAAGACCTCCAAGGAAGAAGGAGGGGATGTGTACTTATCTTCTTCAAGAACACATGCAAATCATGAGGCATGGTTGGTTGAATCAAGTGAATCCTTTCATATGATTCCCCACAGGGAGTGGTTCTGTGAATATGAAAGGTATGATGGAGTTAATGTTTTCTTAGGTGATGATTCAACAACTAGAATCATAGGACAGGGAAATGTCAAGTTGAGGCTCATAGATGGAAGGATTAAAACATTGCCTAGTGTTCTGATCATCCCCGTTTTGGCCAAAAAATTGATTTTTGTAAGAAAAATCGACGATCCAGGGGTAAATTTTTTTTTTGAAAAGGAAACCTATAGGATGGTTTGAGAAGCAATGGTGTTGTTGAAAGGAGTTATGTATAAGCTACAAGGAGGCACTATTAGTGATGGATGTAATAGTGACATTGTTCATGATATTGGAGTTGAAGAAGAAATAACTCCTACAGTCTCTGAAGAAAATGTTATGGTGTGACATCAAAGACTGGGGCATATCGAAGAGAAGTGTCTTTGACTACTACATGGTAAAGGTATGGTTGAAGGTATTTCTAAATGATCTCTAGATTTTGATTTCTATGAACATTTTGTATATGGGAAGAAAAATCAGGTAAGATTCCCCTCTGGTGCAATGAGGGAAGAAGGAATTATAGCTAGTTCACAGTGATGTTTTTGGACCTATGTCAATCCCATCATTGGGAAAATCTATGTACTATGTATTATTTATAAATGAATTCTCGAGGAATACTTGGATATATTTACTCAGGAAGAAATTTGAAGTCTTTGACAGGTTTAAATATTCCAAGGCTCTTGTTGAGAAAGTTGAAGGTGAATCCCCCTGTAGACAAGTGGATTCCCTGTTGGCCTCTAGAATCCTAAGGCCAAGATAGAAAAGTGCTTAACATGGACACTAACCTCCTTTTAGATCTAATCAAGATAATGAATGAAAGAGAAGGAGAAAGATATGTACCTTATTAGCGATGTTTGTCCTTGCAAAGTCCTGGTTGATATTTGATCCTGAGCTCCCTAATAGATCTTGTAGGACAAACAAAGATACAATGGACTTCCTACTCTATTGAGATTAGCTCAAATATAAATCCATCTACTGCAGACAAACTCATATGGGACAAAAATGAGTTTGAAAGAAACAGGCCAAGCATTGATTATTAATGAGAACAAGTAAAGATACATCCAATCCTTTCAAAGAAGGTGCAACAGCCTCTTCCAATTCTCCTTTTCCAACCCCTTTTCTCAAGTAATCTCCAATGATTTCTTTGATGGAATCTGAGTCATGAGATCATAAGTTTTATGTAATTCCCAATCTCCATTGTACCTTTCACCATGAGAAGGCCTCCTTATATAACCTTGGAGAGGTTCAACCACTTGAGACATCTTTGGGATGAGTTGAGGATTATTCTCCTTCAGTTGAGGATCTCCCCTAAGATCATGCATGGACCATCTATTTGAATCCAACTACCTTAAGGAATTGAGGGATTCTTCCCTTATTTGCCTCAACAATCCCAAAATTTGCTAAAAAAAGGGTATCACTCCCCCAAAAGGGTGCATGGGGTGCTCAAACACTCCCCCAAAGAGGCTCAGGGAGCGCCAACACTCCCTCACAGTGGGTAGGGGAGCACTCCTCTCCAAAATCCCTTTTTTTGTGGTTTTCTCAATGTCAAAAGGCTTGTACTTACTGTCAAGTGATTTCTCTTCTTCGAAACTAACCTTTGAGGTATCTTAAGTGTCTTTATGATGTCGTTAGAGGCATGACATATGCAAGATGGAAGTATGGTGTTTGTGACACTTGCAACACTTGTGGTCAAGATATGACACTTGTGGACAAGATGCGACACTTACAACACTCGTAATGACAACACTTGTGAAACTATCAGAATGAGTAATTTTGAGGTGTAATAGATTTCCCCCCAAAGTACGAAGTTAGAAGACGATGATGACTGAAGTACTTTGTAGACTTTTTCTAGCAAGGGTATGGACACAAAGAAATTGGAAAAACCTACACACAACCATCAAATATTATGAGATGTTTCAAACCTAAGGCAGACATACCTATGCTTGAATGATAAAGACGTTTTAGGTATGGCCACCATAAAATAAACTATGGATCCATAATTATATTGAAAAAAGGATATAGCCATTGCATATACAATGTGGATATATACTCCTATGACTTGAACTGATCGTAGCCACGAAGAATACAAAGTGGATCTACGAGATGACAAGACATAGCCACGACCAATACAAAGTGGATCTATGTAACAGTATATGTGTCATAGTTCAAAAGAACTCCTTCGCAACTTGGGAAAAGTATGCATAAGAGTGAAAACTCAACCCAGGGTATTCTTACCGATCCCGATGTAGTACAAATCTAACCATGTGAATAGATGTCCTGATGTTGAACATGGAAGAAACCACTTGGTTATCGGTCAATGATGTAAACCGTTAACAAGCACAAGGGAGATCACCATTGATGTCAATGATTCCCAAGGTACTCTAGTACATTCCAATGAATGTGAATAGATGAGCTAAATTCGAACATCTATGGAATCATCCGATCAGAGTTCAATGATGTAAACCCACTGTCGGATGCAAGGAGGGCTGCCATTGAGGCATCCAGGTCCCAAGGTACTAACTAGTTTATAAGTCTAGCTCATAAATAATGTGTTGAAGCTGACTGGATTAGACTCGTCAAATGAGGGCCTTGATGTGTCCCCCATCAATGACACAAAACAGTCACATTAATTTGGTAGATAAAATGAACATGGATTGACATGGGTATTGAAACAAGATATTTGTGATGGCTGAGTCTCGAGGCAGATACTTCCCTTGAATACTGAGGTACAACAACAGAAACTTGACATGGACCAAAAATTGATGATGCAGTGGATGCTGTGAATTTCATCAGGTGACCCCAAGGAGTAAAAGAAACTCAGAGGATTGGCTCAATGCAGAGGTTCAGTGGGTTAAAATGCATGCAAAGACAAAGTGTTGTGTTCAAGGGAAATCGTAAGAGATACTGGTAGTGTTCTCAAAAAATTGTTGAGCTTGGTTCTTTCAATTTCCCCCCATCTAGATAGACGAGTACCTCTTTTTAATTTAATGAGCTCGAGGAGGGTAACACATGCTCGATATGACTCACCTTCGGTAAGTCCCTCTTCCTTTGTTTAGCGAACTGGAATAAATAAGGGTTTGGTCCTATATGGGCCCTTCAATGTATGATTGTTTAACAAGTCCAGAGAAGGTAAACTTGATGGTTTTTCATATTTAGAGAGTCTAAAAACAACTTAAAGACGACTACAATGTTGTCCTTTTTCATAATGTTAGTCTCACGAGGCCAAAAAAGAGATAAATTATCACTCAAAAGAAGCCCTTTCAAACCTTTTAACGAGTGGGAAAGGAAGCAAGATCACCCGGCAATCTTTTCATGTTTAGAGAGTCTGAAAATATCTCAAAGGTGACTCCAAGGGGTTCCTTTTTCATGTATTCGTGTAGGTCCGAAAAAGATATAAATGTTCACCTGGTTGCAAATGTATAGAATCATCCATGAGGGAGTTTGATGAACACCACAAATGGAAATTCATCACATGGTTATTTGGATCTTTGCCAGATTTTCCGTCAAATTTCAAAATATCAGAAGGAAGTTTAGCTATAATAACTGGCCAAACTGGTGAATGAAAAATAGGATCATTAGTTAACTGAGACAAGTCTGGGAGATCTAGAGTCGCAAGGAAAGGTAGTTGTTAGTTAATTTTCAGATGATACTGGTGTGGCATAGGAACACAAGTAGGACCATAAATTGGGTTAGGTGGATAGTTGTAACTAGTAGGTCCTCCTACATACGGTTGTTGTTGACCAGGATAAACATGATTCGATGATGACTGAGAAACATTGGCATAACCCAATGGGTTATGAGAATTATAATTCGAGTGATTTGCTTGCCCAGAAAGAGGATGAACATTATGCCCTTGAGGAGGGTAAGGAGTATATCCTAGAGGCGGATACACATTAGACCCATGGGGAGGATAAGGTTGTTGTATTTGAGGATTCCAGGTGGTGTTTGGTATGCCGCTCAGATAAGGTTGTCCATAGGATGGTCTGGAAGGAATAGGATGTGATACTCCTCCTTGTGGGTTATGATAAGAGTGCCCCCCAACATGGGGCTGGGGAAATGTGCCTCTAGAAGATACTCCCCAGGACTGTAAAGGGTTTCCAGCAAATTAAGTTTTCCTCCTTTCCAGTGGTGGATTAATGATCGGGGTATGACTAGCAAAGGGAGGTTTCCCTATGGGAAGAACATGAAAAGGGGGTTGTCGCCCAGGAGGGGTAGGCCCTCCATAGGGAGGTAGTCTTCCAAGAGGGACAAGTCTACTATATGGTGGTTTCCTTCCATTTGGTTTTATTTGGTTGGCAAGGGTCTACATTCTCAGGAGAAAATATGTCCCAGCAGGATCGTGCGAAACATGTGGAGCTGTAGAGTGAAAGTTTGTAAAAGCAAGGGTAGGGATCGAAGTGCCTTGGGAATAAGTAGAGTTGATGATTCTAGCATTAGGATAGACTTGTGTTGACCCAACAGTAGGGTTAATGTTCTGATTGATGGGGTCATTCATCGTTTGACTAGATGGCCCACTTTCAACAGCAAGGTCATGAGGATTAAAGGGTTGTCGAAAGGACTCAAAATGTTCATAGAGTTCACGTCCTGATGAAGTCCTCCATACAAAATGAGAAGATGTGGGATTTGTATCTACTATAGTGGTAGTATGAACAAGAGTCCTATACCTGTCACCAAAGGTTGGTTATATGGATCCCATATATGTTTCGGTAAAATCTCTCTCAGGTAACTGTGGGACCTCTTCGTCTATGACGTTCCCAAGGGAGTCTAAACAAAGAAAAAGTGGTTCGAGAGGGATCATCAACACAGATGTAGTGTGAGGAGTGGGATTCTCAACCATAACCAAAGCACCTTCTTAATTGTCTAACAGAGGAGCAACAACACTACCAGCGTTAGATTGATTTTCTACCTATCCACCGTAGTTGTCTTCTGGAGGTTTAGGAGGTAAAGGTTGGTAGCCTTTCGGAGGTATCCCTTGCATCCTACACAATCGGCGAAGACCTTTATCATATACAGGCTCAATTTTGGAGAATAACAGTACACGCTGAAAATCTAGGGCCAACTAACAAAAAGAACCAACATACGCTAATAAAATCTAGGAATCAAAACCAAGCAAACAAGACTTCTCTCGATGATCGTACTAGTTGGTGATGAAATCCAACATCGTGTGACCAAGTCAAGAAGGGGCTAGGATATGGTGGAACAGTTACAATGGTGACCTACTTAACGGACTTTCACCTTGGTGCAAGCTTCCACACAGTAATTGTGGATTTACCCTCCAAGGAGCCCGAGTGAGTTTGACCAATGTCTGTTCCAGGTATAGTGAGACCTCCCTTCACCGTCACCTCATGTAAGTACCTAAGGATTATGAAAACTAATTACACTAACTCCTAGTCATCCCCTGGGCGAGTATAGTCAACAGTATGATCCAAATGTATGGACGGGATAACAAGTTTGAAATCAACTCAAGAGGCTCCCACACATAATCATGGGTATACCTTCAAGTGACCCCCAATATACGATCTGACCACTACAAATAGTTGAACCATGGAGGGATAATCTTCATAACTCACCCGAATGTGACCTTGTGCATAACACTTGTGTGAGACGGGGATCCCAGAAATCCTATATGACAATTGGATTTGACTCTCCCTATCTGAGGATGCTAATGTTCATTTTGAAAACTTTGGAGAGTTGTACTCACAACCTAATCCAAAGTGCTAATCCTAGTCTAATGTTGGTGGAAGATCCTAAAAACAAAAATGTTCTAGATAATTTTTAATTACTGTTGATTTTATGACTGTTCTTTACTCAAAGGGTGAATGACAATGAAACCGATGGTATGATGACTCAATTCCCAAAAATCCACAAGAAGATGATAAGAAATCGTTTCTTTCGATGAATGGCTATTTAAGGGAAAGAGAGAAAGTTGTTTTCATTATCAAACACTAATATGCAATGTCTTCAATCAATTTGTTTCTCACTCAAATCCAATGTAATGCTAAAAATTTCAAAAATTCCTTCTAATATCCAAACCAATCACTAAAATATGTCCTTTTTCTTATATGTCAATGATGATCATATGCAAGACTTCTAATGTCAATCAAAGTTCAGGATTAAACAATGAGAAGAAAATCTCACACAAAACAAAAATACACTCTCGTCGTCAAATAGACATGAAGGACAAAGATAACCAAATTGCAAACAAGAACCAAAAAACCTAAAACAAAAGAGAAATGATGGAAATTTGACGTCAAAGATCAAATGAAAAAGGTTCATATACCTTTGTATTTCCTCACAAAAATTTTCACTCAGTCAACTAAAGGAGAAGAAAACAAGTTAACTCTACCTCAGGGAAGACAAAGAGTGGCTTCAAGGCAAGGAAATAGAATGTCAAAATCCCAATCAAGAGAGGATGGATTCTTAGAAATAAGGGTGTTTGAAAGCCAATGTCAAGATGGGATGAGAGTATGGGACCCTAAGCAAAAACCAAAACCAAGAAATAGCCTCAGAAGATGAACATTCTTGAGAATTTCACACAAAAATGGTGTAGATATCTAGTTTAAGGGGCACCAGAGTGTTCCAGTGCTCTGTCTAAGGCTACAAGGGAGTTCTATCACTATGAAAGAAACAGGAGGGGGGCACTCTGCTCCAAAAACTCAGAAAAAATCCCCAAAACTAAAAAAAATAAGGAAATTCAGTCAATCAGGGTGATCTTGATGAAATAATGAGGCAATAAAACAAATCTAAGAATAAAAAAGATAATGTGGAGAATATCAAATCAGTGGGAAAAGGGCCAAAACAAGATCTATGGATGGAAACAAAAATCACAACTCCTCTCCAATGGAGTCACCAATTTTTGTTGAATGTGAATCCCCCTGCGGAGAAGTGGATTCCCTCTTGGCCTCTAGACTCCTAAGGCCAAGACATAAAAGTTATTAACATGGACACTGACTTCCTTTTATATCTAATCAAGATAATGAATGAAAGAGAAGGAGAAATATATGTACCTTATTAGCGACATTTGTCCTTGTAAAGTTCTGGTTGAGCTTTGATCTTGAGCTCCCTGATAGATTTTGTAGGACAAACAAAGATACAATGGACTTCCTACTCTATTGAGATTATCTCAAATATAAATCCATCTACTGCAGAAAAACTCATATGGGACAAGCACAAGTTTGAAAGAAACAGGCCAAGCATTGATTATTAATGAGAACGGGTAAAGATACTTCCAATCCTTTGAATGAAGGTGCAACAACCTCTTCCAATTCTCCTTGTCCAACCCCTTTGCTCAAGTAATCTCCATTGATTGCTTTGATGGAATCTCACTCATGAGATCATAAGTTTTATGTAATTCCCAGTCTCCATTGTACCTTTGACCATGAAAAGGCCTCCTTATATAACCTTGTATAGGCTCAACCACTTGAGAGATCTTTGGGATGAGTTGAGGATTCTTCTCCTTCAATTGAGGATCTCCCCTAATATCATGCCTTAACCATCTATTTGAATCCAACTACCTTCGGGAATTGAGGGATTCTTCCCTTATTTTCCTCAACAAACCCATAATTTGATAAAAAAGGGTAGCGCTCCCCCAAAAGGGTGCACAAGGTGCTCAAGCACTCCCCAAAAGAGGCTCAGGGAACACCAGCACTCCCTGACAGTCGGTAGGGGAGCGTTTCTCTACAAAATCCATTTTTTTGTGGTTTTCTCAATGTCAAAAGGCCTGTACTTCCTGTCAAGTGATTTATCTTCTTCCAAACTAACCTTTGAGGTATCTTAAGTGTCTTTATGATGTCATTAAAGGCATGATATATGCAAGATGGAAGTATGGTGTTTGTGACACTTGCATCACTTGTGGTCAAGATGCGACACTTGTGGACAAGATGCGACACTTACAACACTTGTAATCATGACACTTGTGACACTATCAGAGTGAGTAATTTTGAGGTGTAACAAAGAATCAAACAGAGAGAAGAATTAAGGTGTTGAGGACAGATAATGGCAGAGAGTTCTGTGGGAATGAATTTGAATAATTCTGTAAGATGTGCAGTATATAAAGGCAACAGACTACTCCATATACACCTCAACAAAATGGAGTTGCAAAAAGGATGAATGTGACTGTTATCACTGAAATTTCGTCCGCACAGGGCGACAAGAACTCAACATCATCAACACAGAAAAACAATCATCCATGGCACAAGGATTAACTCCACAGCACATCAAAAGG
>JZKD02S1603045.1:42843-61923 GCA_000966675.3 Picea glauca | reverse complement strand
TTGACAGGAAGTACAAGCCTTTTGACATTGAGAAAACCACAAAAAAATGGATTTTGTAGAGGAACGCTCCCCTACCCACTACCAGGGAGTGTTGGTGCTCCCTGAGCCTCTTTGGGGGAGTGCTTGAGCGCCCTGTTCACCCTTTTGGGGGAGCTCTACCATTTTTTTATCAAATTATGGGTTTGTTGAGGCAAATAAGGGAAGAATCCCTCAATTCCCGAAGGTAGTTGGATTCAAATAGATGGTCAAGGCATGATATTAGGGGAGATCCTCCACTAAAGGAGAAGAATCCTCAACTCATCCCAAAGATCTCTCAAGTGGTTGAGCCTATACAAGCTTATATAAGGAGGCCTTTTCATGGTGAAAGGTACAATGGAGATTGGGAATTACATAAAACTTATGATCTCATGAGTGAGATTCCATCAAAGAAATCAATGGAGATTACTTGAGCAAAGGGGTTGGACAAGGAGAATTGAAAGAGGTTGTTGCACCTTCATTCAAAGGATTGGAAGTATCTTTACCCATTCTCATTAATAATCAATGCTTGGCCTATTTCTTTCAAACTTGTGCTTGTCCCATATGAGTTCATGTGCAGTAGATGGATTTATATTTGAGATAATCTCAATAGAGTAGGAAGCCCATTGTATCTTTGTTTGTCCTACAGAATCTATCAGGGAGATCAAGATCAAAGCTCAGCCAAGACTTTACAAGGACAAACGTCGCTAACAAGGTACATATATTTCTCCTTCTCTTTCATTCATTAGCTTGATTAGATATAAAAGGAAGTCAATGTACATGTTAATAACTTTTATGTCTTGGCCTTAGGAGTCTAGAGGCCAAGAGGGAATCCACTTGCCCGCAGGGGGATTCACATTCAACAGAAATTGGCGACTCCATTGGAGAGGAGCTCTGATTTTTGTTTCCATCCATAGATCTTGTTTTGGCCCTTTGCCCACTGATTTGATATTCTCCACATTATCTTTTTTATTCTTAGATTTGTTTTATTGCCTCATTATTTCATCAAGATCACCTTGATTGACTGAATTTCCTTGATTTTTTCAGTTTTGGGGATTTTTTTCTGAGTTTTTGGAGCAGAGTGCCCCCCGCCTGTTGCTTTCATAGTGATAGAACTCCCCTGTATCCTTAGACAGAGCACTGGAACGCTCTGGTTCCCCTTAAACTAGAGAGCTACACCATTTTTGTGAGAAATTTTCTAGAATGTTCATTTTCTGAAGCTATTTCCTGGTTTTGTTTTTTGCTTAGGGTCCCATACTCTCATCCCATCATAACATTGGATTTCAAAAACTCTTATTTCTAAGAATTCATCCTCTTTTGATTGGGATTTTGACATTCTATTTCCTTGCCTTGAAGCCGCTCTTTGTCTTCGCTGACCTAGAGTTAACTTGTTTTATTCTCCTTTAGTTGACTGAGTGAAAACTTTTGTGAGGAAATACAAAGGTCTATGAACCTTTTTCATTTGATCTTTGACGTCAACTTTCCATCATTTTAGGTTTTTTGGTTCTTGTTTGCAATTTGG
The DNA here is from genome assembly GCA_000966675.3 of Picea glauca. Lineage (NCBI taxonomy): Eukaryota > Viridiplantae > Streptophyta > Pinopsida > Pinales > Pinaceae > Picea > Picea glauca. The sequence goes on along the minus strand of JZKD02S1603045.1, from coordinate 60,386 downwards.
TTATCTTTGTCCTTCATGTCTATTTCACGAGGAGAGTGTATTTTTGTTTTGTGTGAGATTTGCTTCTCATTGTTTAATCCCGAACCTTGACTGACATTAGAAGTCTTACATCTGATCATCATTGACATATAAGAAAAAGGACATATTTTAGTGATTGGTTTGGATATTAGAAGGCATTTTTGAAATTTTTAGCATTACATTGGATTTGAGTGAGAAACAAATTGATTGAAGACATTGCATATTAGTGTTTGATAATGAAAACAACTTTCTCTCTTTCCCTTAAATAGCCATTCATCGAAAGAAACAATTTCTTATCATCTTCTTGTGGATTTTTGGGAATTGAGTCATCATACCATCGGTTTCATTGTCATTCACCCTTTGAGTAAAGAACAGTCATAAAATCAACACTAATTAAAAATTATCTAGAAAAATTTTGTTTTTAGGATCTTCCACCAACATTAGACTAGGATTAGCACTTTGGATTAGGTTGTGAGTACAACTCTCCAAATTTTTCAAAATGAACATTAGCATCCTCAGATAGGGAGAGTCAAATCCAATTGGCGTATAGGATTTCTGGGATCCCCCTCTCACACAGGTGTTACAGACAAGGTGACATTCGGGTGAGTTATGGAGATTATCCCTCCATGGTTCAATTGTTTGTAGTGGTTGGATCATATATTGGGGGTCACTTGAAGGTATACCCACAATTATGTGTGGGAGCCTCTTGAGTTAATTTCGGACTTGTTATCCTGCCCATACGTTTGGATCAGACTGTTGACTATACTCGCCCAGGGGCTGACTAGGAGTTGGTGTAACTAGTTTCCATAATCCTTAGGTACTTACATGAGGTGACAGTGAAGGGAGGTCTCACTATACCTGGAACAAAAATTGGTCAAACTCACTCGGGCTCCTTGGAGGGTAAATCCACAATTACTGTGTGGAAGCTTGCACCAAGGTGAAATTCTGTTAAGTAGGTCGCCATTGTAACTATTCCACCATATCCTAGCCCCTTCTTGACTTGGTCACACGACGTTGGATTTCATCACCAACTAGTACGATCATCGAGAGAACTCTTGTTTGCTTGGTTTTGATTCCTAGATTTTATTAGCGTATGTTGTTTCTTTTTGTTAGTTGGCCCTAGATTTTCAGCATGTACTTTTATTCTCCAAAATTGAGCTTGTATAAAATAAAGGTCTTCGCCGATTGTGTAGGATGCAAGCGCTACCTCCGGAAGGATACCAACCTTTACCTCCTAAACCTCTAGAAGACAACTGCGGTGGATAGGTAGAAAATCAATCTAACACTGGGAGTGTTGTTTCTCCTCTGTTAGACAATTAAGAAGGTGCTTTGGTTATGATTGAGAATCCCACTCCTCACACTACATCTGTGTCGATAATCCCTCTCGAACCACTTTTTCTTCGTTTAGAATCCCTTGGGAACGTCATAGACGAAGAGGTCCCACCGTTACCTGAGAGATATTTTACCGAAACATATATGGGATCCATATAACCAACCTTTGGTGATGAGTATAGGACTCTTGTTCGTCCTACCACTATAGTAGATACAAATCCCACATATTCTCGTTCTGTATGGAGGACTTCATCAGGACGTGATCTCTATGAACATTTTGAATCCTTTCGACAACCCTTTAATCCTCATGACCCTGCTGTTGAAAGTGGGCCATCTAGTCAAACGATGAATGACCCCATCAATCAGGTCATTAACCCTACTGTTGGGTCAACACAAGTCTATCCTAATGCTTGAATCATCACCTCTACTTATTCCCAAGGCACTTCGATCCCTACCCTTGATTTTACAAACTTTCACTCTACAACTCCACATGTTTCGCACGATCCTGCTGGGACATATTTTCTCCTGAGAATGTAGACCCTTGCCAACAAAATGGAAGGAAACCGCCATATAGTAGACTTGTCCCTCTTGGAAGACTACCACCCTATGGAGGGCCTAGCCCTCCTGGGCAACAACCCCCTTTTCACGTTCTTCCCAGAGGGAAATATCCCTTTGCTAGTCATACCTCGGTCATTAATCCACCACTAGAAAGGAGGAAAACTTCATCTACTGGAAACCCTTTACAGTCCTAGGGAGTATCTTCTGGAGGCACATTTCCCCAACCCCATGTTGGGGGGCACTCTTATCATAACCCACAAGGAGGAGTATCACATCCTATTCCTTCCAGACCATATTATGGACAACCTTATCTGAGTGACATACCAAACACCACCTGGAGTCCTCAAGGACAACAACCTTATCCTCCCCATGGGTCTAATGTGTATCTGCCTCTAGGATATACTCCTTACCCTCCTCAAGGGCACAATGTTCATCCACTTTCTGGGCAAGCAAATCACCCGACTTATAATTCTCATAACCCATCGGGTTATGCCAATGTTTCTCAGCCGTCATCGAATCATGTTTATCTTGGTCAACAACAACCGTATGTAGGAGGACCTACTGGTTACAACTATCCACCTAACCCAGTTTATGGTCCTACTGGTGTTCCTATGCCACACTAGTATCATCCACAAATTAACTGACAACTACCTTTCCTTGCGACTCTAGATCTCCCAGACTTGTCTCAGTTAACTAATGATCCTATTTTTCATTCACCAGTTTAGCCAGTTATTATAGCTAAACTTCCTTCTGATATTCTGAAATTTGACGAAAAATATGGCAAATATCCAAATAACCATGTGATGAATTTCCATTTGTGGTGTTCATCAAACTCCCTCATGGATGATTCTATACATTTGCAACCAGGTGAACATTTATATCTTTTTCGGACCTGCATGGATACATGAAAAAGGAACCCCCTAGAGTCACCTTTGAGATCTTTTCAGACTCTCTAAACATGAAAAGATTGTCGGGTGATCTTGCTTCCTTTCCCACTCATTAAAAGGTTTGAAAGGGCGTCTTTTGAGTGATAATTTATCTCTTTTTTGGCCTCGCGAGACTAACATTACGAAAAATGACAACATTGTAGTAGTCTTTAAGTTGTTTTTAGACTCTCTAAATATGAAAAACCATCAAGTTTACCTTCTCTCGACTTGTTAAACAATCATACATTGAAGGGCCCATACAGGACCAAACCCTTACTTATTCCAGTTCGCTAAACAAAGGAAGAGGGACTTACCGAAGGTGATTCATATCGATCATGTGTTACCCTCCTCGAGCTCGTTAAATTAGAAAGAGGTACTCGTCTATCTGGATGGGGGGGAAATTGAAAGAAGCAAGCCGAACAATATTTTGAGAACACTACCAGTATCTCTTACGATTTCCCTTGAACACGACACTTTGTCTTTGCACGCATTTTAACCCACTGAACCTCTGCATTGAGCCAATCCTCTGAGTTTCTTTTACTCCTTTGGGTCACCTGATGAAATTCACAGCATCCACTGGATCATCAAGTTTTGGTCCATGTCAAGTTTTTGTTGTTGTACCTCAGTGTTCAAGGGAAGTATCTGCCTCGAGACTCAGCCATCACAAATATCTTGTTTCAATACCCTTGTCAATCCATGTTCATTTGATCTACCAAATTACATCTATGTAAATTTTTTGTATCATTGATGGGGGACACATCAAGGCCCTCATTTGACGAGTCTAATCCGGTCAGCTTCAACACATTATCTAGGAGCTAGACATATAAACTGATTAGTACCTTGGGACCTGGATGCCTCAATGGCAGCCCTCCTCACATCTGACAATGGGTTTACATCATTGAACTCTGATCGGATGATTCCATAGATTTTCGACTTCATCTCATCTATTCACATTCATCGAAATGTACTAGAGTACCTTGGGAATCATTGACATCAATGGTGATCTCCCTTGCGTTTGTTAATGGTTTACATCATTGACCGATAATCAAGTGGTTTCTTCCATGTTCGACATCAGGACATCTATTCACATGGTTATATTTGTACTACATCGGGATCGGTAAGAAGACCCTGGGTTGATTTTTCACTCTTATGCATACTTTTCCCAGGTTGCGAATGAGTTCTTTTGAACTATGACACATATATTGTTACATAGATCCACTTTGTATTATTCATGGCTATGTCTTGTCATCTCGTAGATCCATTGTGTATTCTTCGTGGTTACGATCAGTTCAGGTCATAGGAGTATAGATCCACATTGTATATGCAATGGCTATACCCTTTTCTCAATATAATTATGGATCCACAATTTATTTTATGGCGGCCATACCTAAAACGTCTTTATCATTCAAGCATAGGTATGCCTACCTTAGGTTTGAAACGTCTCATAATATTTGATGGTTGTGTGTAGGTTTTTGTAGTTTCTCAGTGTCCATACCCTTGCTAGAAAAAGTCTACAAAGTACTTAAGTCATCATCGTCTTCTAACTTCATACTTTGGGGGGAAATCTATTGCACCTCAAAATTACTCATTATGATAGTGTCGAAAGTGTTGTCATTACGAGTGTTGTAAGTGTCACATCTTGTCCACAAGTGTCGTATCTTGACCACAAGTGTTGAAAGTGTCACAAACACCATACTTCCATCTTGCATATGTCATGCCTCTAACAACATCATAAAGACACTCAAGATACCTCAAAGGTTCGTTTGGAAGAAGAAAAATCACTTGACAGTAAGTACAAGCCTTTTGACATTGAGAAAACCACAAAAAAAAGGATTTTGGAGAGAATCACTCCCCTACCCACTGTGAGGGAGTGTTGGCACTCCCTAAGCCTCTTTGGGGGAGTGCTTGAGCACCCCATGCACCCTTTTGGGGGATTGCTACCCTTTTCTTAGCAAATTCTGGGATTGTTGAGGCAAATAAGGGAAGAATCCCTCAATTCCTTAAGGTAGTTGGATTCGAATAGATGGTCCAAGCATGATCTTAGGGGAGTTCCTCAACTGAAGGAGAATAATCCTCAACTCATCCCAAAGATCTCTCAAGTGGTTGAACCTCTCCAAGGTTATATAAGGAGGCCTTCTCATGGTGAAAGGTACAATGGAGATTGGGAATTACATCAAACTTATGATCTCATGACTGAGATTCCATCAAAGCAATCAGTGGAGATTACTTGAGCAAAGGGGTTGGAAAAGGAGAACTGGAAGAGGCTGTTGCACCTTCTTTCAAAGGATTGGATGTATCTTTACTTGTTCTCATTAATAATCAATGCTTGGCCTGTTTCTTTCAAACTCGTTCTTGTCCCATATGAGTTTGTCTGTAGTATATGGATTTATATTTGAGCTAATCTCAATAGAGTAGGAAGTCCATTGTATCTTTGTTTGTCCTACAGGATCTATTAGGGAGCTCAGGATCAAATATCAACCAGGACTTTGCAAGGAAAAACATCGCTAATAAGGTACATATCTTTCTCCTTCTCTTTCATTCATTATATTGATTCGATCTAAAAGGAGGTTAGTGTCCATGTTAAGAACTTTTCTATCTTGGCCTTAGGATTCTAGAGGCCAAGAGGGAATCCACTTGTCTGCAGGGGGATTCACCTTCAACTTTCTCAACAAGAGCCTTGGAATATTTAAACCTGTCAAAGACTTCAAATTTCTTCCTGAGTAAATATATCCAAGTATTCCTCGAGAAGTCATTTATAAATAATACATAGTACATAGATTTTCCCAATGATGGGATCAACACAAGTCCAAAAACATCACTGTGAACTAGCTATAAAATTCCTTCTTCCCTCGTTGCACCAGAGGGGAATCTTGATTTTTCTTCCCATATGCACAATGTTCATAGAAATCAAAATCCATAGATCATTTAGACATACCTTCAACCATACCTTTACCATGTAGTAGTCGAAGACACTTCTCTTTGATATGCCCCAGTCTTTGATGCCACACCATAACATTTTCTCCAGAGACTATAGGAGTTATTTCTTCTTCAACTCCAATATCATGAACAGTGGAACTATTACATCCATCACTAATAGTGCTTCCTTGCAGCTTATACAGAACTCCTTTCAACAACACCATTGCTTCTCAAACCATCCTGTAGGTTTCCTTTTCAAATATTTTTTTTACCCCTACATCGTCCATTTTTCTTACAAAAATCAATTTTTTGGCCAAAATGGGGATGTGCAGAACACTAGGCAATGTTTTAATCCTTCCATCTATGAGCCTCAACTTGACATTTCCCTATCCTATGATTCTGGTTGTCGACTCATCACCTAAGAAAACATTAACTCCATCATACATTTCATATTCACAGAACCACTCCCTGTGGTGAATCATATGAAAGGATGGACTTGAGTCAACCAACCATGCCTCATGATTTGCATGTGTTCTTGAAGAAGCTAAGTACACATCCCCTCCTTCTTCCTTAGAGGTCTTTTCTTCTCTAGAAGGATATTCCTCAGATCCGTTCTTTTTCTCAACTTTGGATCTACATTGCTTCTTGTAGTGACCTTCTTTTTCACATCTCCAACATACCTTTACAAACTTTTCGGGAGATTTAGATCTACCCTTAGACTTATATCTCCCACTTGAGGACTTAGATCTATTTCTTTACTGGAAACGTCCTCTTGCAAATAATGCATTTGTTCTCTATCCTTCCATATTCTTTTATCGCATCTCCTCCAATGACAAGGATGAGACCACTTCATCAAACTTCAAGGTAGTTGTATTACTACATATGGCCACAACCAGGCTATCCCACGAGTTTCGTAAAGAACACAATAAACTGATACATTTATCTTCATCTGAAATTTTAATATCAACAGATACTAACTGACTTACGAGAGTATTGAAGGCATTCAAATGCTCTGCCACCGAGTCTCCATATCTCATCCTCAGTTTGTACAACTTCTTTCGTAGGAATAATTTATTCACTAGGGACTTATACTGATACAACTTCCCCAACTTATCCCATAAATCCTTGGTTGTAGCTTGCTCTGACACATTCAGTAATACGGAATCTAAGAGACACGGTCGGATTGTGCTCTTTGCCTTCTGATCCAACTTTTTCCAGTCATATGTTGAAGTTCTTGTAGTTGTAGTACCTGCATCTACCGCGATCCAATGATCTCTATAAACCAATAGATCTTCCATCTTGAGCTTCCATAGCTCAAAACTTTGACCATTAAACTTCTCGATCTCCATTTTTGAATTGATTGTCATTTATTTTCACCTGAAAAAACAATATCACAGATCTCCGACTATAACAAGGCTTATCATAGTTCTCAGCCAAACCCTTGACCACAAAGGAATCCCCCTGAAGCCAACAAGATTTGATACCGAATGTAGATTTTAACCGTGTACAATATTTACTGCAAACAAATTTTCAGTAAAAGAACATAAAATATACAATGGAAAATATAATCATTACACATAGATTTTTTTCCCCTGGAAACCCAAATCAGGAAAACCAACATATTCTATATTCATTCATAGTGATACATTGTTTACAATACAATATACATATAGGATCCAATGGCATCCAAAACCCTAACCCAATGACTTGGATTAATCAATAGCCCTAATTCCTTAACTAGAAATAGAAAACCATCGGAAAAAAACATGTGCCGAAAAACCGCTCAACAATGGACATGAAAATTGAGGCAACACGAAAAATGAGGCAAAAATGTGACATGTTTCATGAGGAAAAAAAAATTATCGGGGGAGCTTCCGTTGAACCCTTGCACGCCCAGCGCAACACAAAAACTACTATTTGTGCAAAGAATATAACACATACCCAACATAATCATCCTGTATTTTACATTGGAATGTTTCCTTCATCTCTGTGCCATTTTCTCCTTTCTTGATACTGCGTGCACTATTTTATTCAATGGTACTGTGCACACTTTTTGTTGTAAATACAATGTCTAACTGCATACTTTTTCCTTTATCAATAGTTAGCATTGTATTCTTCTTCTTAGATAGCTTCAATGTCAATTGAAACGTTCTCTTACTTGTCATATGGATTTTTGCAATAAGTAGATTGCTTAGGCATTTATCCATAATCACACAGTGATTATCTTCCATGTAGATTTTGTATCATTTCTGTAACAGTTGTCTTGTGCTCATTATATTATCCTTTAGACCAGAAACATAATATACACCAGACATAATTTTTTGTTCTCCTTGCTTAGTTAAAATGTTTATACTATCATTGCCTAAGACAGTGACTTGGATATATGTTCCAAGTGTAACCTTGGTCTCGATTGACTCATCCAAACTAGAAAATAGTTCTATGTTTCTGATCATGTGGTTATTGTAGCCTGAATCTAAATACAATATGTCACAAGGACTTGCTTGAGAAACATGGCATTCAACCGGTGAGACTATATTAGGCATTTCTACACCGCACGCCATAAACATAGGAAGAGTTTGATTATTTGCATTGTTTGATTGATCTTGACTTTGCTTGTTCTAATTATACTAATTTTTTTTGCACTCATATGAAAAATGTCCATACTTTTTACAATAATGGTATTGAATCTTTGATTTGTTAGTTCTCTGACCACTTGACTGACTGGTAGTTGGGTTTTGACCTCTTCCACCAGTATTTCCAGGATTTCTACTACATCCATCTTTGACAAAACTTTTTCCTTTGCCTCTAGAGTTATCTCTCCCCCTTCCTCTTCCACGACTTATAAATGATTGCATGGAAAATGCATTTTCTAGTGACATACTTGACCTATTCAATCTTTAATCATGATTAATGAGGGAAGCTTGCAGTTCATCAAGTCTTTTCCTTCTTCTAGAGTCACACTAAGGGTATCAAATTTAGGAGGAAGACTCCTAAGTACCTTCCCAACAACTTTTTTGTCTTCTATGGTTTCACCATGAGACTTAATGTGATTTATCAATCCAAAGACATGGGTGTAGAATGAATCTACTATGTCTGAATATTTCTAAGAATCTGCAGTTTTGTAGTCTTTACTTTGTCCATACCCTGATAAGACATTTGTAATATGCTCCATGCTTCCTTGGATTTCTTTGCTGATGCAACTCTTTGAAGTATGCTCTCATGCATGGCGTATGTAAAACCATGTATTTGCATCCTTTTTTCTTTGATCTTTTAAGACATCTTTCTTAGCTTGTGTGAGAACATTGTATGCTTCCTGATCTACTAGTTCCACATAGCCATTCTCGACTATCTCCCATACGTCTTGAACTCACAACAACACCTTCATGGTTAAGGACAACATCTCATAGTTCTTGCCTGTAAAAGTGGAAGGTTGTACATTTGAAGTAGAAGCCATATTTCACTTTCAACAACGTTTCTTCTCTTGAACTTGTTTTGATAGAACTTGCTCCAAATCTTAGATTGACGAGATGTGTGGTGTGGCTCGATGATAGATATTAGATCGAAGGTGCGCGCAGTCTACTCAGCGCAACAAAGTTTCAAATACTGCGCACCAAACAGGCTATGTGATAGAGTTCTCAAAACCATTGTGCATTGCACAGATTACTCAATTTGTTGCGCTTTGTGAATACACACTTAATGAAATGATTTATGAATGCAGAATAACACAATGTTATTCTTAGCACATAAACTCAAAAATAAGACAAAAACTTGTCAATAAACAAAATGCTTGAGATTAATGAACTTCGGCATAGTGCACAAATACAAAATACAATGACAAAGATGAGCTTCGGCTCCAATGACTTCTTCTACTAACTTCACAAACATAGAGCCTATGCTCAGACTTCTTCAACTCCTCAACTGCTGCAGGTTCTAGGTTGGTCTCTCTACCTTTCTTTCTCACATCACATCAAGAGACTCTTCCATATCTATGACACGAGGCCACACCTCATTCTCACACATGATTTATCTCATCCACCCGATGCTAATTAACTCAGCCCCATGCAAGCTGATGGAATCATGTGGGAAATTCCATACAACACAAGTATGAATCCTTGAAGCCACCCCCTTGGCCTAACAGGCGTCATAGTCTACATGGAAACTGCATCACAATCCCTGCTTATCATGATGAATCCACACAAGGCTTCATCATATCAGTGTATGGCATCGTCCCTTCACTGCTGGGTATTAGAATCGCATTCAATTGAGGATTTTAATCAGGGTCGCGGTTAGAAGATAAGCTACATTTGGAAGCATTAGAAGTGTTGGGTCTGCACCCATCACACAGGTTTGAATTCGAAATCCATGTTCGTGAAGCGTCTATCCTGTTGCAGAAATGTTCCAATTATGTGGCATCGAAGTCGTGAACCTTGCGATTGTACTGAGTGCAAGTTCGATAAGCTTCAGGATCAAGTGTAGACACAACAATCGGAAATGGAGATCCTGCGCACTCAAATGCTCAATTAGCCCGTCAATTGCAACAATAGGAGACCAAGAGGAATGAAGAGCTAGCATTGGTCCTTCGCGAGTTTAATCATCACTCAGCTCAGCTTCGGCCTCTTCGAAGACAAGTCCAGAACCATCCTACAGAAGCTCCTGCTCAACAATAACCGACGCCATCAGAAGGCTCGTTCGCCTCCTGTGAGGTCACGCAACCTCCGCCACACCAGCTCGTACATGACACTATGGAAGCTGGACCAGGAGAAGTGGATACAGAATTAAAACTTATTTAAGTTCACTATATGCAGTGCAAAACTTCCTTTTTTTCTACTTTCTTATGTTGCAATGTATACATGGAAGAACCGTAGTATTTTTTTATGTGTATCTGACAAGAGCCAAGAGCCATTTGGAAAGATGTAAAACTTCGGCGCTGCTTCCGGCCTCCTGCCATTTTGAATTTTTGTATATCTTGGATTTTTTTTTTGCCCTAGCACAAACTTCTTTTCATTAAAATCCATAACCGTTTCTGTTTTAAAAAAAAATACATTTTTTACTCTTGAACAAACCCTTCAACAATACACTTGGATCTTAAATAAAAAAAAATATGATTTTGTTGTTAGTAGGTGGTTTTAAGGACATAGCGAGAATGGTGATAGAAGCTAGACCCAAATTTCTCTTTTTTTATTCTCCATCGATTTAGTAAAACCACAGTTTTTAAAATCAATATAAGTAAAGATTTTCCAAAAAGAATTAATGCTGGATTACTTGGTTAGTAGAGTAGTGACATTGCCATTACAAACAGAAAGGTTTAAATCTCCATAAAACTTCTTCTTGTCTCCTATCAACTTCAAATTATAAAATTTTGACATCATAACTTCATAGGTATTTTGTTAAGATAAGTTATGACCATATCTATCTTTCTTTATAATAATTCAATTATAATTATTTTACCCCATTTAGTTATGGGAGATATTAAAAGAAAAGAGTAATATTTAGAACCCCAAACCTTTTCTTGTAGCTTCATAAGATATATGAACCTTCTTTCAAAGAATGTATATGAATGGAAAACATGTTTTCGCGGGCTTTACTCCAGAATATTATATCTAAAGTTGAGTGGAGCCCAAAACATTTTATTGCAGCTTCATAAGATATATGCACTTTCTTTGGCTCTATTATTTGTAATTTTCATTATTTATGACGAATTGTTTATAATTTCAATGACTCACAAATGATTATGGTCTTTATTTAAAATGTTGATTTAAAGATACTTTTACGATTAGTTGAAGTCTAGTTTTGGGATTTCATGATTTCGGTTCTTATAATTTAATTTTTCGTTAGATCAATAGTTTGGTAACAAATCGTGGAGGTTGAGAGATAATAGGAAAGAAATGTAGCTAACTTTTATCTGGATTAAGGTTTGGAAGAGAAGGGAGGTTTTTGGAGAGGGAATTGGGAAATAAATACATTTGCATATTTTAATGTGGTAACATTTAGTGTTCTAAATAAAATTGTGTGAATGGTTTTGAAATTTTCAGAGTTTCTAGTGAATTCTTCACTCATTATAAGGAATATAAGAAGCTATTATGATTAGAAAATAGTATTGAGACTTGTATATATAGAAGAGGAATGGTCAGAGATAAAGATAAATAATAGAAATGAATACAATAACAAATTAATAGAAATACTCGTTGAGATTACATAATTATAATGGATAAATAATTTATAAAATGGTTTTTGATGGGATAAAAAAAGAGATAAAAGATAGCCGATAAAAATAGGTAAAATATTAAATTAATAGAAATGAATAAAAAATAGGTAAAATATTAAATTAATAAAAATGAATAAATTAATAAAAATATCCATTGAGATTAAATAACTATAATGGATAAATAATTTATAATATAGTTTTTAATGGGATGGAAAGAAAGAAATAAATTAATAGAAATATCCATTAAGAGTACATAATTATAATGGATAAATAATTTATAAAATGCTTTTTAATGGGATAAAAAGGAGAGAATAAAAGGGGATAAAAGAGGTTATTGAGATGAAAAATAATAATAATAAAGTAAAAAATGGGTAACAAACTTTGAAATTCTTAGTAAAATATGGTGAAAGGGATAGAGGAATAGGAATAAAAATAATAATGAGAATGATTTATAAATAGACATAAAGTAGAGTAAATAAAGTAGAGTAAAATATTAAGGGAGATTAATAATGCAAGAAAATGGATTAGGTTAATTAATTAAAGGGGATATTTAAAATATAATTATTATGAGACAATAATAAAACATAATAGAATGTTTGAAAGAAAGTTATGAACTAGAGCCAAAGGATTTTTTTCGATTTTCTTGATTAAGGGAGAAATTTAAATTAGGTAAGTTGAAGAAATAATAATTTAGATAAACTCGATAGGTTAAACCACGAAAACAATAAATAAGTGCAACTCAGAGAAAATAAGAGAAAAGATGTCTACATTCGAGCAAAACACTAAGGGATGGGAGAGGAGAGAGGTTTTATAAGATCATGTAACTGAAATCTGAAAAGGAGGAAGCCTAGTGGTTAAGGTGATAAATGTTAGGATATTTAGACACTTAGGAGTTAGTTAAGATCTAGTTTCCCTAATATGTCGTTAGGTAAAAGTGTGTGTTTATTTAGTATGCATTAGTATGCATTTGTAGTAAGGAAATCCGACGGTCACGATATGTTCTCGACATAGAGTGATCCAATGGTTCATACTCTCCTCGATCTTAATGACCATTGATCCGTGGCTTAACACCCGATTGGTCCATGATCTCTATTTAAAGAGCATGGAGGGTCATTTGCCGATGATCGATTGTGAGNGTAAATCCTTCAATCTTATCCCAAGTTGTTCTTAAGGGGGGATGTTAGGATATTTAGACACTTAGGAGTTAGTTAATATCTACTTGGTCTAATATGTCGTTAGGTAAAAGTGTGTGTTTCTTTAGTATGCATTAGTATGCATTTGCAGTTAGGAAATCCGACAGTCACAATATGTTTCTGACATAGAGTGATTTGACGGTTCATACTCTCCTCGATCCTAAAAATCATTGATCCATGGCTTAACACCTGATTGGTCCATGATCTCTATTTAAAGACAATGGAGGGTAATTTGCCGATGATCAATTGTGAGAAACTCTCTTGTAAAATCTCTATGTAATATTTTTCTTTGCATTAATAAACTACTCCAAGTGGCTGCATTGGCTAGGGCCATGGATGTTTCCCCGTAGGGGTTTTACCACGTGAAAACATCGGTGTGTTGATCTTTGATCTAGTTATGTGAGTGGTTACTAAAGGTGTTCGTCCTCTGTTGGAATACCTATGTTGTCGAACAATGAATATTGGGCTTCGAGGATTGGCTAAGTGGTGATGAATATTGGGCTTCGAGGATTATCTAAGTTTGTATCCATATTTGTGAGTAAAATTATTGGGATGCCCTTTTATTTTAAGGGCCTCTCTAATGGGATGCGAGGAGTAATGAGGGGCTGAGGACAATTTTTTGTTTTTTCAAAGCAAATAAGGTGTTTGGAATTGAAAGAGTGTTCCATGATAGCTAATTGGGATATATGGTTATAAGTAGTATCGACTATATTCTCTTTAAGCATGGATTTAAAGGTTCTACTAGTTTGACCTATGTAATATTTTTCCCATGGGAGTAAGGAATTTGGTAAATTCTTGCGCCACGCATAAGGTGAGACTTATCTTTGGTTTTTCTAAGAAGTTGTTTGAGGGTTTTGTTTGGACAAGGTTTTGATATTGTTATTAGCCAAGAGTTTTTTTATATGATCGATGGTGGCTTGGATGTAAGGTAGTGAGAGGAGAGAAAGGGGGGCGGGTGGATGATGAGGAGACTTTTGGTTTAGGATTGTTGGTTGAGTGGAAGGATCGGTTGATTTGAGAGAGATAATATCCATTCCATAAACCAGATTTGGTTAAGTGGGCCTTTTCCTCCAAAATAAATTGAGGGGCGGAAATGCGAATGGCGTGAGTAATAAATTTTTTCAAAACAACAGATTTTTGAGCTAGATGATAGTGGCAACTCACATTAAGGTATCTATCGGTACGGGTTTTATTCCTATATACATACTCAAAAACTTATTATATTTTAATTGTTGATTAGTAATGAGGATATACATCACTAGTTGTTATCCATTGTTGATGGACTCATCACCATAAATGTAGAGTGATTCATGATTATTGTTATTCAAATAAAATCACTTTACTTGAAATATTCCTAGGTCTTGGGTCTTTCACATGTTCCTTACTGTCGACAAACATAAACTCTTAGCAAATCAATAATAGTTTTAGGTCTTAATTTAGGACCATAACAATTATTATAATTTAAATAATACTAATAAGAAAGAGAGTGTCTCTATAGTCATTCTTGAAGCTACTTCCAATAATATCATATACATTTCAATAACATTTACCCTCAATTCTATACATAATTCTAAATATTATTGTTATTGCAATTCAACCTCTTGAATTATTTTCTACTAATCAAAAAACAAACATAAATCCTAATATTTATAATCAACAATTTATTTTATGTCTTTTCTTTTTTAATATATTTTTTTAAATATGTTATTTTATATAATCTTATTTTCAATATTTAATAATGAAATATTTAAGTTTTAAATATTTTATTTTGTAATGAAATTTGTGTTATAATTTTTCAACTTTTTATAATTAAGAAGTAACTATGTTTGGGTATCTCGATCTTAAAAAATTGTGAACATGGTATTTAATGTTTGGGCATATCGTTGTTCAAATTATGTGAACGTCTTATGACAAATAAATTGAAATATTAAAATTTGTTGTAAATTAAAATTAATTAAATAATTATTTTTACTAATAATTTTATTTAGAGTACAAAATATATATTTAAATTAAAAAATTAATTTAATTTTCAAATAATGAATGAAACATTTTCTTATATTATATATATTTAAAATATAAATATCAATTATATTTTATTTAAATATTTAAGTATTTATCATTGAATAAATTAAAATCATTAAACTGATAGTTAAATTATTTCTATAAAAAGAATTGTTATAGTGATCTTACAGTGTTTTTCCTAATGATTTTTTGATCATTTTAATAATATTTTAAACAACTTAAGCAATTTCTTACCTTATGTGTGATAGAACAATTTTGGTTTTAGTGGACCTTAATCATCATTATCATCATATTTACAGAGATATGGGTTAATTATTCTTAGGTCGTATTTGGGGTGGAGTATGAAGTGTAGATATGCTATATTCACTCTTGAATTTCCAAGTGTAGAGATAAATTCTATAGTCATAGTCCTAAATAATAATAATAATAATAATAATAATGTAATTTTAAGGTCACGGCCAAGCAATTGGTGTATGATATCCCCTTGTTTGTGGGACAAAGGTTGAATAATGATTACAATAGACTTGGTTTGGATTTGGTTTGAATCTCTTGGAGATTTGTTGGAGTTTATTGAGAGATTCTCTCAACAACTATCTCTATGTTTGAAGATAGTTGGATCTAATTCCAACTATATATACGTGCAATTTTTTGTGTAAAATTACTAATAGAAATTATTTTTGTGTGTGTAATTTTGTCCCATCGCTTCTTTCCCAAACTTAAGTTCATATCAGAGTCTCATTGTTCTTAATTCCTCATGGGAGTGCCGAGGAAGATGTGATCGCCATTGGAGATAATTCTCTATACATGTGTGGGAGTGTGTTTTGAGCAAGTGAAGTTGTTTTTGTGTAAGACGCGAGCTGTATGTGTGGAATTTCCATGGCCATTATAGAAGGAGCCGTTGATTGAAACTTTTTCCATGGCTGACAAGTACAACAATTTTCCTGTGATTATGTGATTACATAATAGAACCGTTGTGCGAGCCTTTGACGTGGACTATAGCGAAGAGAAACTGTCATCTACAGTGGTGCTGATTGATCGAGTGTCGGGGTCATTTTTTGTATTTTTATTGTGTGAAGTGCCACATCGTCTTTGTCATAATACATGGAGACTTCTTACCAGTAGCATATGTGTCCTGCATATAAAAGTGGCAACGCAATAAGGAATGTCTTGTTAATATAGGGTCTTGTTCAAGGGTCAAGGATTCCATATCCCTATCCACCTTTTACTAGATTGAAAGAGTACGAATGCTTCAAAAGTGAAAAGGGCATTTATATTAATTAATTAATTAAATTAATTGATGTGTATGAATTTTGTTTGTAAAATTTTCTACTGCAGAACCAATCAATGAATAGAGTAGTGTAAGTCAAATTGGTGGTTCTCAACGTTTCTCGGTGCCAAGAAAACACATCACTCATTTGACTATGATTATCATATGTTATATGCTCACAGATCTTGTTGTACTTCGGTGCTTTAAGATATGAGGTTATCCTTGTATATATTGTTGTAGATGTGTTTAAAGAGGGTCAATTGTATGATTGAATGTTGAACATATCCAGTAATTATATCACTATCCTATATGGTAGTGTATCAATAAGATAATTCAATATTGAGATTCTCCTTCAAGAGGTCGAGAAACATCAATTCTACAAATTCACCAATGATGGTTAGAAGCTTTGTTGTTTTAAATGAGTTGAAAGAGAATCTCGGAGTTGTGGAGAAGAAATAACATATATCAAAATATTTCAGAGTGGATAGGAGTGTTAATGAAGACCATATCAAGACAAATATCTATGTTGAAATTTGAGTATTGTAATTATGATATAACATATGTAATGTAAGCATTATGGGAGGGTGTTAGAATAATGCTTACAATAGAATTGGTTTGAATCTGTTGGAGATTTGTTGGAGGTTGTTGAGATATTCTCTCAACAATTATATTTATGTTTGGAGATAGTTGTATCTGATTCCAACTATATATACATGTAATATTGTGTGTAAAATTAATAATTGATATTATTTTTGTGTGTGTAATTCTGTACTACAGTTGCTTTCTCAAACTTTAAATCCCCCTCTGTCCAATGATTTGAGTAGCAATGTCTATGAAGATATACATATCCTACCCCCTTGAACTTGACCTCCTAAGAAGAAACACACGTTCTTAACCATTAAACTCACTCAAACTATATAAAAAATTTCAAAAAATACAAAAATAAATATAAACTCTACATAACATTGAAATCCATTTTCCTGATTTTGTGTATGGTGTGTGATTTATGGAGGAGACACGGTTTTCTATTACCCGACGTGGCACGACCGTTTTATGGATCTAGTCTGCTGTAGTGTATGGCATGTGCTCTATGGAGGAGACAATTT
>JZKD02S1603045.1:0-31348 GCA_000966675.3 Picea glauca | reverse complement strand
TGTAGTGTATGGCATGTGCTCTATGGAGGAGACAATTTTCTGTTGCCCAACTTGACACAACCGTTTTACGGATTTAGTCTGTTGTTGTGTATGGCATGTGCTCTATGAAAGGATACGGTTTTCTGTAGCCCGACGTGGCACAACCGTCTTCATTCAATTTTACAGTAGCCCGGTAGAATAAATGTCAAATGTGAAAATTGTAGTCTCCTATAATCATAGCCCGTTAAAATAAATGTCAATTGTGAAAATTGTAGTCTCCTATAATCATACTGAAGCGTGGAGGAACCTCGACGATTGATACTTAAGCGTAGACAATGCGAAAGATTGATACTCAAACGCAAGTGCATGTTTGTTTCCCATTAGTTTTCAAACTTTCAATTCATTCCCCAATTCCTATCAATATTAATCATAACCCATCGAATTCGAAGAATTATTAGCTTTCCAACTTTCAAATCATTCCCAAATTCCTATCAATATTAATCATAACCCATTGAATTCGATGTATTCATGTGAAATGCTTGCAATCAATAACTTTCTGGAGGTATGTATTCTTTAATAATTTATATTATCTGTTCATTATATTGACTCTGCCTATGTATATACGATTTAGATTTGGGCTTTCTCTGTTTGAGGTTTACTGACTATAGTTACTCCATTAATGCCCTGTAAAAGGGTGAACTCTTGATATCATACTGGATCATGTCTAAACATATATATATATATATATATATATATATATATATAGACATATACATGTACTCATTTAACTGTAAGTGTCAAGGATTGAAGGGGATTATAATTTTTGTTTGGTATATTTTGGTTGATTTCTAATTGTTATGTCCCCAATCGCGCTATTCTTATGAAACTGTGTTATCTCATCTTTTTAAGGAATCAATTGCATTGCACATAAAGTTAACCGTCTGAAAACTATGACATATACTTATATGCTCAAATTCAACGCTATATGTGTTGTGCTGTTCGAATGTGTCTGGAATTATTAGACAAATTTAAAAAAACATCATGAATATGAATATAAGAAGTCTCTGGAATTATTAGAAAATTTTAAAAAGACATTATGAATATAAATATAATAAGTTATTTGATGATTATATATTATAATATTAATATTAAGTCTTCATAGTGTAAAAAAGTTGGTGATAATCAGTAATTAGGTTATAGTGGTAGCAGTCAACATGAGAGATAACATGGGTGTGTCACTCGAGTATGTCATGTCAAGTGTGACACACGAGTGTATCATATCACTCAAGTAAAAAATATATATATATTACATTATTATTATTATAAATTTATATTAAAATTATAATACTAATATATATTTATATTAATGTGTATATATTAAATAACAAATATGAATTTGAACTAACCATATAAACTCAAAAGTAGCTTGAAGTTGAAGAAGCACAATAAATTTGATTTAATTTTTAAGGATTTGTGTGCATATGGATAAGTGGTTCAATTATGTTTGCTATTCTAAGTTGCACAAAGTACGAATTGAGAATAAAAAAAAATTGTTTTATCAAAATTTTCTATCACTATTTTATGTAGGTTGAACAATTTGTAATCTTGAGTCATGTCATTTTAAAAATTCTCAATTTTACATGCTAAAAGTATATTCTTTTGGTATATTTTTTCTTAAAATTTTTTATAGTGAAGATGACGTTGATATCTAAAATTGAGAATCTTTAAAGTGATATGTGAGTGAATTCTTTTAGCATATTCCCTCTAAAAAATTTATAGTGAAGACACCATTAATATCTAAAATTGAGGATCTTTAAAGTGACCTCTCAATGGAGTGACCTCTAAGTGGTTAGAAGACAAATTTTTCTACCCACATGTTAGTGAAAATTTCAATGTTCAGTTAATGAAGCATGGAAACTCTTCTTGAAGAGATCTCTTTAGGAGATGTATTGACAACTCACTCTTAGAGGAGTTGGTTGGCTCATTCTAAGAGATGGTTCATTCTAAGAGAATAATCTCATGCATCCATGCTAGTGAAAATCTTAGTTTAACCTACATGTTAGTGAAAAGTTTAATATTCACTTAATTTAATGATAAATTGTTATGGATCTTATTTTAAGTGGAAATTTTTTTATACCATCTTGTCCAAGGACAATATAGGAAATAAATGTTTTATAATTTTTTAATTTTATCCATAAATTATTTGGTACGTTGAGGATAGTTATGATATAATTGATGTACAAGTAGAATTGGGTGTTCATGGTTGATAACTTGTAATAAATACTATATTGGTAATATTTAGTTTGGTAATATTCTCTTTGTAAATGGACATTAAGAATTAGATCAACGAGGCCCAAAGGGGTTGGATCCAATGGTGGAAAGAGATGATTTTTTCACCATTGGGAAAGGTTCAATTCCCGTGAGGGCCTTACCTGGAGTCATGGAGGCCCCTTGAGTTAGTTGTAAAACATGTGGTTGCACCCAGAGATACTATATTAAATGATATTGTGACCATGCACACATCAGTGTCACAAATCCCACCCCTATGTCCTTCAAAGTTTTAAGTCCCCGAGGTCTAGAGGAGTCGATGAGGGAGTGCATTTTAAAGACACTCCGTAAATGAAACTCATCAATTCCTCAAATCCAACCATGTGACTTTGACGTCTTAGATGTCCCCGGGTCATGGCATCTCAACCACAGGTCAATGCCTCACCAGTCACATGGTTAAGGATTACCAACAAGAAAATGTTGTGTACAGAAACAACCTTTGATTATTAGATTTGAATAATACAGAGTCTTGATATCTTAAATGATAAAAATCAGTTATAGTAATTCAGGATTACAAACAATGATTATGTGTCTAGTAAAAGTTAAAATAAAAATAATTATGTGTATAATAAAGCTATAAAATTAAAATGATTTAGACATTTGCATTTGCATTTTACCTTCAAAATTTATTCTCTTTCATAAAAAAGAAAGTAATAAAAATTATGCATATTAATTTATACTATATTTATTTTAAATTTATTTATGGTGTAAGTTATAAAATTAAAATAATTTAGATATTTCCAATTTATTTCTATTTATAATTTTTTTAATGTATTCTATCTTGTTTAACCTTCAATATCCATAGGACTCTTTTTATAAATGCTAATCAAACATCCAAAATTAATTATAATTTTGTAAAAACATTATGTTAAAACTTTATCATAAATAATGTATTTCATGTTATGTTAACAATAAATACTATAAAATGTATGCTACTAATGCTTGTGCAAAACTCTCTTTCATCAAAAGGAAACTAATAGAATCAAAGCATAGTAATTTATAATTTATATGTGTGGTATAAATTTTGTTTAAACCTTCATATAACTAACATTATATACTATGTTTCAAAAAAAAAAAAAAATTTGCTATATATTATATTTATAATTTTGTAGTGAATGTTATTAATAATAATATTTAATATAAAATTATAAATATAATATATAATAATATTTTTTACAAACACATTATATAAATTTACTCATATAATACTCATTATTATTTATTTTTATTTTAAATTAATTTTCTACAATAGTTTATATAGAATATATATATGTAATGGTATTAAAAAAAATGATATTATGTTTTTATTAGGTGAGATTTGGTATAAAGTAAGAGGTAAAGGGATATGTGTTCTCACCATTGGTGTAGACCATCTTACATATCCCTTATAATTTGATATGAGTATTATTTATATTTTGTGTGGTTATATTTTTCAGATCATGGATCTATGCTTTGTTAATCTAACATTCAATAAGAAATGTGTAAGGGGGTTTTGACCACTGATAAGAGCACATGTCTTTTTACTTTCGATTTTAAAATAATAATAAATAGCAGTAATATCCAACCTTATTTTATTTAAACATGTATAAAACTAATAATACATTTTATACTAAATTTATAAAAAATATAATTATATATTTCATTTATAATTTTATAATAAATGTTATATTTTATAACAATAAGAGCAAAATTATAAATATAATTTATAATAATATTTTTTACAATCATAGTATACATTATAATTTTAGTTATACACATGTAAAAATAAGATTGCATATCATTATTATTTATTATCATTCTAATTAATTGACATTTGTTCTGAAATAAAAATTCAAGGGATATGTTTTCTCACCATTGGGGATGACCCCTTGCCCACCCCTCATTAGATGTTAGACTAACACTTTCAAAAAAATATAACCCTTCAAAATATAAATAATATTAATATCCAACCTTATTTAAACATGTATATACTATATTTGTAAAAAATATTATTATATGTTATAGTTATAACTTTATAGTCAATCTTAACAAATATATCATTAACTATAAAATTATAAATAAAAAGCATAATAACATTTTTTACAAATTTAATATACAATAAATAAGATTGAATATCATTATTATTTATTATTATTTTAGGTGAGTGAAATTTATTTTGAAGTGTGAAGTGAAGGGAAATGTGCTCTTAGCATTAGTGAAGACCCCCTTGCATATCCTTGTTGGGTGTTATAGTAACAAAGAATAAATCCATGATCTCAAAAAATAATCCCTCACAAATAATATTGATATTCAACCTTAAACATATATACAACTATCATTGTATACGATGTTTTATTATATTTATAATTTTATAGACAATGTCAACAAATATAACATTGACTATAAAATTCTAAATATAAAATATAATATTATTTTTTACAAATGTAATATATAATGTTAATTATAAAAATGTTTAACTAAGATTGGATCTCGTTATTATTTATTATGATTTTAAAATAATTTTCTACAATACCTTTTACAGAATATATGGATACTCCTTTTTTAAAAAATAAAAATTATATTATGTTTGATATGAAATATCATTGAAAATTTATATCCTTTTCTTGTTTAAATTGATATTGTTTACTTATTGTTAAATATATCTTCTTCTTTTTCTACAGAATATTAGTATAAATGGACATACCAAAACCTCAACCCATTGTTTGTATTAAACATCTCAACTATGGACAATGATTAAGAAAGAGGTATTAAATCAACGTTCTCCACATAGTAAGAGAAAATCTTTCAATCAACGTTCTCCATCTAATAAAAGGAAATATTTCAATCAATGTTCTCCACTTAGTAAGAGGAAATCTTTCAAATCTAGAACTCACAGAAGAGATAACTACAAAAATTAAAATAAATGAAACAAAATATTTTTATGTTTGATTTTCATACTTATGGACAAAGATCTTCCATCTTTTGTATTATATATGACAAGTTTAGAAGATGCAATTTAATATGAGCCAAAATCTAGATTGGTTAAAAATGGATTTCACGTCCATGATAGTAAAAGTGTTAAAGATAGTAAAAATAAAAGTTAAAAAATTAATCTTGTTATATCAAGAAAAAAATAAAATACTTGGACCCACACTCCCTTCTAGGTCAAGTAATGAGCATTTGACTAAGAAATAGATATTTGAAAAGGGTTATCAATTATGGATGATCAAAAGGAGTTAGCATGGTTCTTTCTATAGTAGACTATAATTGTGTTCATCGCTCGCTCAATAAAATAATTTGTAATTTTTTTACATCACCTTTTTATACATCTTAAAAGTGTACTTTGGGCACTTTTTAGTCATTGAAATAGTGTACTTTTGATTACAAATAATAAATATAGTCCTTCAACACTTTTTTCCTCCCAAAAATAATGTATTTCTAATATATATTTTTTAGTATTTGACTTATTTGACTTATACATAATAAATAGATTTCTTATTTTGACATATATTTTCAATAATTTAAATATTATGTATTTTTACTAATAATTATATTGTTTTATGAAATTACTAGTTAATTGATTATGGAATTGAAATAATAAATATAGTTTTTTAACACTTTTTTCCTCCTAAAAATAATGTATTTCTAATATATTTTTTCAATAATTTAAATATTATGTATTTTTACTAATAATTATATTGTTTTATGAAATTACTAATTAATTTACTATAGAATCGAAATAATAAATATAGTTCTTAACACTTTTTTCCTCCTAAAAATAGTGCATTTCTAATATATTTCTTTTTAATACTTGACTTATACATAATAAATATATTTCTTATTTTAACATATATTTTCAATGATTTAAATATTATGTATTTTATTAATAATTTTATATTGTTTTATAAAATTACTGGTTAATTGACTATGGATCTTGGTGTATGGAGGTTTTTTTACACATAAAGAGATTGGAAATTATATTTTTATGGATTCCTTTCTCCACTTTAATTAAATTTCACTCAATTTTTACACATTGGAATCAAATCATATGCTCACAATCATTTATGGATGCATGGCAACTTAAGAACATAGAAGAAATTGGATTCCTACTTCAACTATGGGATCTATAAGAAGATAAAATCCTATATAATTATATTAATCATATAGGACACACATGTGGTTTGACTGTGCATTTTGTAAACAAACCATACTCAGTTGAATGTACAATATGTTCCATAGTTTTGGTATCTGTATCTACTCCAACGCCTGAATATAGAGATAATTATATAGTAAATCCATTCAGAAAGTTTTTTAAACATGTAGGTCTCATCAAAATTGAAAATTTTGGATTCTTTTCCCTCATTGGCAATATTGGTGAACACAAGTATGAATTGATACTTGTAAAATCACTACACGATGAATATGGTTATAAATATTTTATCTCGAGCAATATGTATGGATTTTGGAGGCGAGTTATTACTCATGGTGAATCGATACCTCCAAAAGATGCAATGATTTTTAAAGGTAAACCATATTGGGTACATATCATAATAGTATCTCAGGAAGATGTTTTATATGCATATAGAATATATTCATTACATATTCAACATAATAAATGAGGCATTCATTTCATTCACACATGACATAGTAATCGATCTATGTGTATAACAATACATTCAAAGAAATTGATATGTATTGTTAATGATGGTTCTACATCCAAGAAGAAGGATATTTTGAGGATGGAAGAGGCTTAAGATTGATGATATTACAATAAATGAAAGAAAAAATAAACATAGAATGTTATGAATATCTTCCATTACGAGCGTTTAAAAGTGTTATAATCATGTGCAAGTGTGCTCAAATTCTATACATTTATTATCATATGAAAAACAAAAGAATGACTCATGTAGTAGTAGATGATTTATCTGTGTTTAGAGATAATCGCTTCCCATGTCAAGAGACAATCAGTGCATCAAAATGATTATGAACAAGATTTTTTTTCCTCCTTACACCAAACATGGATTCAATCCACGACATTCTACCTTTGATGAACATGTCTTAATCAGAAATTGTTATGAGTTATAGCAGTATTTGAAAAACATCTATAACACTAATTTAAAAACATCGTATTTTCCTATACTTTTTGATGTAATTGATGTTTGTATATTTTGAGACAATATTTATGCCTATATATTTTCCTAATTGATGTCTTTGTTTTTTCTCTCTATATATGGACATTAATGTCCATGAAATGTAATTTTATATCATCTATAATGATAATTTACATTTTTCTATGACAATAACATGCATTACATATAGACATTAATTACTCATGATAACTTAATATTTTGATTCATTTTATTGATAATTTTGAGATAGAGTTTTATATTATGCATAATGTCATATGTTGTAATTTTTATTGGGTTGCACTCATATTTGTATTTTCAATTTTTTTTTTTTTTTTTTTATAATAGTAGTGAAATGGAGATGCAACCTTGCATATGGAGCCCGATACCAACATAGATATTGGAAATCATATTTCTATGGCTTCCTTTATATGTTATTATTTGCTTCAAAAGTGTTTGTAAGTGATGGATTGTCGAAAGCATTTCCATGGTAATTTTATTAATCAACTACACGAGTTATCACTTTTGTCTATGCCATTTTGAAGTAGAACATATAAATTGAATCTGCATATGGTTTAATTATTTTACTTTCTTCAACTACAACATTCTTTACAAGAAAGAACTACTACATTGTTAATCCTTTCGAAAAAAGTTATACCTTTTTAGGATGCACTAGTCTTGATTATTGGGATATTTTTACACTCTTGATAGATGTCCAACAACAAAAATACAAATGGATCATTTTCAAACAAATCAATATTATAGCAATTCAAAATCATTTCATGTTTAATAGTCATCGTAGAAAATGTAGACAATCATATATTCCTGATGGTGAACCACTTCCTTCAAAAAAAAAATCAAGTTTTCCACAATAGGATCATGTATGGGATACATGTTCATGTAATTTTTGAAGGCTATCCTATTTATTCAGACCAGTTGTATTGGATAAATATTCAAAAATAATAAATGGGGCCCACATTTTATTCGACAATCATGTATTAAAAGGTTGATTTGCTTAGCAATCCACGGAAATCAACTTATGTGTTTAACGAATGATGCAGCTTGTACACTATGGCTAATAGAAGAGATTAGAAATGAACGTGTTTCACCATTGCCTCCTAAATATCAATGAACTAATTTGAAGATGGATATGGTTTCAAATGGAATTTGATATCCAACTTAACATTGGGTATTAATGAAATCAATCCCAAACATCATCTGAAACCAGAAATGAATGTCGTCGGAGAATATACTATGAAAGGAAAGACGAGATGAATATAAAATGTCATTTAAATTATAAAAAAAAAGTACATCAATAAAAGGAGGAGAATTATATGTCAATTATCCCAATATGTTATTGATTATCAATATCAAGGACACATCAAATTCCAATGATTGACTAGAAGATCAAATGTTTTCAATAGAATACTTCTATATAACAATCAAGATATAATCAACGAAGATTTTGTAATGAAATATTTTAATGGATAATCATCCATACAAGACATTTTAATCAAGCTCATGAGTCGAACACTCAACATATGAAACAATATAATGAGAATAAATGATGAAGATTGAAATGCAAAAAAACATATGGATAATAGATGGAAAAATATGGATAACAGATGTATAGAAGCTCTTAGGTCAATGATATTAAACAAATATTCAATAATATATTCTTTATCTAACAACCACTTATAGAAATACAATTTAAAAAAAATATTTTTCTCTCTATTGTAACTTATCTTAAATGAATGTTTAAAACCATATTTCCACCTCTTCCACAAATCATTATAAAAATACAATTTAAAAAAACTATTTTTCTCTCTTTATTGTAACCTATATTATATGAATTTCAAAACAATATTTCTACCTCTTCCACAAATCAACTACTGATTAATATATTATATGAATGTTTAAAACCATATTTCTACCTCTTCCACAAATCATTATAAAAATACAATTTAAAAAATATATTTTTGTCTCTATTGTAACCTATATTATATGAATTTCAAAACAATATTTCTAGCTCTTCCACTCATTAAATAAAGTATTGTATTTGTAGTTAATGAAATAGACAAAGTTCAGAAAAATAACATTGACTATAAAAACAATTATAATAACCTATATTATATGAATTTCAAAACAATATTTCTACTTCTTCCACAAATCAACTACTGATTAATATATTATATGAATATTTGAAACCATATTTCTAGCTCTTCCACAAATCATTATAAAATACAATTTAAAAAATATATTTTTCTCTCTATTGTAACCTATATTATATGAATTTCAAAACAATATTTCTAGTTCTTCCATTGATTAAATAAAGTATTGTATTTGTAGTTAATGAAATAGACAAAGTTCAGAAAAATAACATTGACTATAGAAACAATTATAATAGGAAAATAACTTTTAATATTATATGAAATTCAAAACAATATTTCTAGCTCTTCCACAAATCAACCATTGATTGAATGAAATATTGTATTTGTAGTTAATGAAATAAACAAAGTTCAGAAAAATAACATTGACTATAGCAGCAATTACAATGGAAAAATAACTTTATCTTGGAAATATGAAGGTTATAGTCAACTTTTTGACAAATAAATTCATTTGATAATTTGTTTCTGTTTTATTTTTTTGCTATGATGTATAATCTATTTCTAAGACAACTATATTTGATATAAAAGATACTAATATGATTCCATCTAGCATCAATAATTTGAAATAGTCCTTTCATCGACATTCCATTGCCAAACAATATCCAAGATATTTCAATATTTAAAAATGAAAGAATACACACAATCTATATTAACCAATATAATGTTGATGTTGATATGAACATTTATAATGAATTGCCAAAACCCATATTCTCTGAAAATGACGTTCAATGCAACCAAAATATGGAAATGCGTTTTCAAAATAATAAAAAAATAGATCATGTGCCTCAATTCACAATCCTTCATTATCAAATGAAAAAATACATCTTCGAGGAATTTATTTAAATATGGAAGAGTCAAACAATATAAGGTAGAGTATTTGAGAGAATGACCCATTTTCATAAAAAAAAATCCTACAGAGATAGAAAATTATCAATTTTTCAAATGTGTCATGTATGTCAAGCATCATACCCTGGTATGAATGTGTGTAAAGGAGTTTAAGGATTTATTTGTCATGGATGGAAACATGAACAAGGATATCATCATTTCTTTCAATGGAAAAATATGAATATTGGTGAACAAGCGCAAGTTTTGTTAGCATTAACACTAGTTTAAGAAATGTTAATAGCATGAGTGAATCCAATATTTCAAGTGACACATGCACACGGTGATCAATATAAATATAGTAGTCATGCAATTAGTTTTTCACAATATGTTAATTCAATTGCTAAAATTCTTCCCCGTCGCATTTAAGATATTGACATTTTAAATGATGACTGCATTGTTAGTAGATCTCGTGTAATAAATGCATTAAATTAGAAAATAGAATTGGACAAATATTATCAAGATGTTGAAACAGATCTCGAGTCAATCATACAAATGTTTCTAGTAGAATACATTATATCAACTCGGGTTGTCATAAATAAATGAATATAATTGTTTGATATCACTTTTCCAACATTTCTCCCAACAGGTAATGTTGATTGGTTGCAACTTCGTCTTGTCATTGTTTTCATACATGAATATGCATTCCACCTACTTAGATATCGTGATCAAAGGTTTTCGTACATGAATATGCATTCCACTACTTAGATATCGTGATCAAAGATTTTGTAAACATCCAAGATTTCATTATTTTATTTTGAATATGATAATGAGGCATAAAACCCAAGGAACAAAAACGATATTTGTAAGGCAAGATATAGATACCTAGTACAACAGGGATTTGTGTAAAGAATTGAATGACTTCCCTAACACTAAATTTCCTCGAAGGTTAATTACCTTGGTGGACATCTTCAAGGGAAAAACGCATATTGGAATGTGCGTCATAGTTATCTTACTAACATGATAAACCAACTTGGTTGTCCAACTTTTTTCTTCACACTAAGTGGAGCTAACAATAAGTGATCAGACCTACATAAGGTTATTCTCAATAGTTAACCTCCTACTCTACGAAATAAACAATGCTTGATAATCGATAATGATATCAAATATCCACATAAATATGTGATATATATGCACCAACACCTCAACTTTTTTCGTGATGAAATTATTATAAAGTATCTCCAAGCTAAGGATTATTGATATAGGCATGCATTTTAAAACCTTAACTTTCAATTTATGAAATCAATATGATATTTATGCATTAATACTATAATCATATATTAACAATAGTTTTCGTAAGTATGAGTGGAAATATAAAGGATCAACACATATCAATGGAGTTTTTTTTGGTTAAAAGGTGCACGAAACATGGATAAGTTGGAATGGAATGATGAATCAAGAGTAAATGTTGCAAAACAATATTTTGACAAATATATTATGGCATGGAATCTTTGTGTGATATTTGCTCGAAATGCAAAAGAGGAAAACACAATTTACAATGATAATTAACAGGCACACACAGATAATAGACACGAGGATTTCATGTGATTCACCCAAATGTTCGGCCACATCCACCAAGCATAGGCATCGATTGTCTTATTATTCAGATCATGGAGATTGCATCAACTCACTCACACTCATTCATTTTATCCTCTACGAAAGATTTAATGAATGAGTGTGAGTGAGGTGATGTAATATGAATGTAATCTAAGTGAGTGTGAGTGTGTGTGAGTGAGATGGTTGTCTTATTATTCAGATCATGGAGATTACATTTAAAAGAAACTGACTAATAAATGCAATCCCTATCCATATTCTAACTTGGTCTATTTGGTTGTAACCAACACAGAATAATAGGATCCAAATATGTTATTGGTAATTCGTTGTCACCAAATCCCAACAATCTCCACCTTGACAACAATTAACTTGATACATTTCTCCTTCCTTTTGTGCATCACCGTTTCTGCAAGCCAAGAGAAGCCAAGCACCACTGCAACTTCTCTATTAAAACTGGTTTCATGATCTTGCCTGTGTGACTTGCACGAGTTTGGATTTCCTGAGGAGTCATTCCACCTCCAACATGTCTTCCACAACTTTGTTGTGAAACATATTTAGTGATAGATCTCCTCCTATCCAAGACACCTGTAAAATATGCATTACAATTATCATAGACCATCTAAGTGTAACCATTATAGATGACATGTGTGCTTCTCAAATGATGAAGCACCCATTTCATTGCAATATCTGAATCTGTCACGTATCTAACAACATCATTAGCAAGTGAAACATCTGGTCTTAACCATTTCATTGCATACAACAGACCTCCTATTGAAATTACATGAGACATAACCTTTTCTTCTTTAAGACAGGCCCAATGCTTGAAGAAAACTTATAATGGAAAGCAAGAGCGATAAAAAATAGTTTTAAAATTTTCATACTTAATTCCAACCACAACTTACCATTACCATCTCTATGTACTTCCATGCCCATAATTTTTTTTTCTACTCCTTGATCCCTCATCTGTGTCTTGTCCACTTGAGTCATTTTCTTACTGATTCTATCCATGCTTCATCTTGCATCGAGCATATTATTAGGAAAGAACATCAAGACTATGAATGTACTATAAACCGTATAGTCATTCCTACCCTTTGAAAAATTATGACTCACTATGAAGGATTCAAACATCTTGTATATTTGTCTGGGTGCCAATAGGCCATACAATGAATTACCTAGCATGAAAACAAGTTGTTCCATACATACAATATATCTATCAATCATGACCTTGTGAGAAGTAGGATCGCACACACAACATCCCTTTATACCATAATCATAACTTGCAGAGATATAAAACAAGCAGGAATTCATAAACAAAGTTTTTAAGTCTAGAAATGATTTATAGTTTACCAGCAATTGTTTCTTGCTCTTATGACCTTGATGCTACTTCCATAAACAAGAAGATACATTTGTCACTTCAGATGCCACTTCAATACTCCCTTCCATCTTATAAAGGTTATCAACCTTTGTTGCCTTCATCACTACTAAATTCCCTTTCGACAATGTGAGTGCTCCACCTTGACCTGTATACTTATATCCACAAGAATCCAACACTCCTAATGAAATCAAATTTAATTTAAGCTTAGGTACATATATAAAATACGTACACCATAGCTTTGCATAAATATGATGATCCCTCGAGACTTCGAACACCAACCTCAAGTGATGTTCATGCTCTTCTTTGGAATTAAAATAAATAAGTACGTCATCTAATAATACAATGACAAACTTATGCAGATAAATTATGAATATTCCATTCATTAAGCACATCAAGACATCAGTCCAAATGGCACCACTGCAAATTCATAAAGTCTATACTTGGTTCTAAATGTTATCTTATTGATGTATTCTTCCTTGATTCTTACCTAAATTTATCGAGATCTCAAGGATATCATTGAAAATATCTTTGTTCCTCTTAGCTGATAAAAGAGGTCATCAATTCTAGGTAGAGTGTATTATTCTCTTACCATGGCTTTATTAAACTGTCTAAAGTTAATGCAGAACCTCAATGTCCCATCCTTCTTTTCAACAAAGAGTATTGGTGCTCATCAAGGTGAAACACTCGGGAACATGTACCCTTTCTTCAACAATTCTACTAGTTTCATTTGTAATTCTTTTAATTTGGAATTACTCATTCTGTAAGGTGTATTTGATACTAGGGCAACTCCTAATACCAAATCTATAGAGAAATTTATTTCCCTCTTTGGCATAAATCCTGGTATTTCTTGGAATAGATATGAAAACTATTGTAATACTAAAAAATATTCAAGGCTTGGCCCTTTTGTCTCTTCTGGATCCTCCACATGAGTTGCATACAATTCACATCCTTTCCTGAAACATATCTTCAGCTGTAAGGATGAAATATCCCTTATAGAAATGGGTCTTCGAGTTCCTTTCACATTGCTTTGTTTTCCTTCTTCATCAAGACATGTAAATGTATTGTTATGACAATCTAGGACACCATGATGGTTGTCCAAGCAATCCATTCCAATTAGGATGTCATAAGAACATAATGGGATGACATTCATATCAACATTAGTACTCACTCCATTAAGATTTATTGGACAACCTTTGAACATCTCATTGATCCTTCTTTTGGTTCTAGTGGCTAGATAAACCAAACTTGACTTTTCAATCTTACTTTTCTACAAATGTAATGTATCCACTATTTTAGAATTAATGTAACAATGGCTTGATCTTGAATCAATTAAAATAACAAAATGTTAATTAATGATCTTACCTTCCACTTCGATCATATTGGATTGGTACTCTGCTTTTTTATCTTCAAAGGATTCATATTCCTCCCATGTATTATATTGTTGTAGCTTGTTTGATGTTGTGCATAGTCTTTTCTTTATCTCCTTTGTTAGGGAAATCCTTGTATAGGTGATTTTGTCTGCATCCCCCACATTAGATTGGTCGTCTTCCTTTTTTCCTAAGGAGTCTTCCTTTTTGGATTTATTCTTAGGACTATTCTTGTTAATTTTTATTTGGAATGTTTCTATTGAAAGAAGGTTTGAATCCCGTCCTTCTCAAATCATGTTTATCTTTCTTCTTATCATTCAAAGATTTTTGCAGGGAATCTTTTCCCTTTCCTTGATCATACATGTACTTATCCTTCCTAATTGTCTCGGTCAAATTCCTCGGCTCATCATACTGAATATTTTCCTTATAAAATGATGGCATTCCACTTAATAACATGTGTATCTTCACCTTTTCATCCTTGATAAATACTACATACTTCAACAATCCTAATAATTTATTTTCATATTCTATCATAGTCATGCTTCCCAACCTTATTTCAAAGAACTATTGTATTTTCTTTTCATATAAGTGATCTGAAAGGTACTCGTTTTGAAAGAATATCTTGAACTGATTCCAAGTGATATTTATCTCATTAATGTGCTCAAATTTCTTTAGTTGATCCCACCACATAACAACTTTTCCATGCAAATGGTATGTGGCAATTATGGCTTATATGTTACATGAGTAGTTGTGCAACTGAAAGTACTTTCTGATTCCCAACAACCAGACTTCAACATCATCTTCCTTTTCTCTTTCACCATCAAAGGATGGTGGCTTAAGATTTGTCAACTCTCCCTGCAAAATTTCCTAGCAACTCATGTCTTCTTCTTTGGTGCTTGAGAGAAGACACACCTCGACTCCTTATGGAGTCTTCAGATGCATAACATTTCCTTGTTGAGTAAGGATGTGAGAGATTTCTATGAGTTATGATATCACTTATTGAATGACTATCTCTTCTATAGTTCTTTCTTCTTTCATAATGTCTTCCTTCTTCCTCCTTCCTTGAGTCTAATCCATTCTTTGCTTGCCTATGCAACTGATTTAGGATTTGCATCACGTGAGAATTTATTTGTTTTTTTTTTTCTCTCATAAACCTCTCATTTTTTTTTATAACTCTCCACTTCTATTCTCAGGCTTCTCGAAATCTCTATTAATTTTTCTTGTTCCCCTCTACTCTTCTTCCCATTTGATTTTGTCTTCGCATTACCAACATCGATATTTGACCTTTGGTTTCTCTATCATGGCTTAATGATCCATTTCCTTCATCCATTTCAAAAATATGCAATCTTATCTTGAATTGATATGTTTATATCCCCTAATTCTTCAAAATTTTGAGGCAACCATTTTGTTGAAATTATGCATATTATAGAAATTTTCCAATTATTTCTACAAGTCCCTTTCCTGCTCAATTCTTGAAGCAATATATCATCATTATCCAAAGTATAATAGATAAAGGTTATTATCCTATGAATCCTCTTTCCAATGACTATACTCATGCCCCACTATGATATCTAAGATAAAATTTATGGCTTCCTAAATAAGCCATTTTCACCCCATTTAGGCATTTTCTCCACTGATGTAAGTTTACTGAGATGCCAACTTATGTCAACTGTGAAAGAACATATATCAGGAACTAGAAAAAAAATTGCACTAGACATAGATAATAATAATGACAAGGAATTGATGAAAACTCTTGTATTTTCAGGTTGATTCTCTAGTGAAAAACTAAATCAATATCAAAACTGCAACTTTGTCCCTTTTCACCCATTTTTCGAGACTTTGAATTTTTAGCAAAATTGTTTATCTCTAAATCTATGCACTTCTAGAAAAATTTCAATAGAGTAAAGTTTTTTTTATTGAAGAGTGTATAAAAATTAGATTAGATAAAATTTTCCATTTTTGTGATCTAGGGTCACTTTTCCTCCAAAAATCTAAAAATTCCCCAAAAAGTGGCCCATGATAGTGAATTTTGTCCTATTTCAGCATTCTCATTGCAATCCCCATAGGGTTTACTCAATTCCTTCATGGTTTATTTTCATTTATGCTTTATGGACTCTCTCCAAGAGTTTCATCTTAATTTGGACCTCTGCCAATGATCTAGACACATATATTTAAAATGATTATTTTGAAATTTCTGACAAATCCAAGTAGAATTGGGGAATTTCCCTCTCTAGAAATTTTGTAGATATCCTCTATGTATAAAAAATGCATAATTTCCATCCCATTACAATGTAATTTACTCAAGTTATGGAAAAAATAAGAAAATGTGTCGAGACTTCGATTTTTTTTTTTAAACTGTAGAACAATTTTTCCTAAGTGCAATCTGCATCATCGATCTCAATTCGAAATCAATTTAGACCATTGATATGCTCTCCATTTTATGTCAATGACCGATGTTATCCTTTATCATGCACAACCCTTTCCCCAAACTATTGACCCAGTTGTCGACCATCAGCCCAATTCCCCAATGAATGATTTGGACACATCTCCAAATTGGTTGACCTAGCTATCGACCTATCATCAATCGACATTTCTTGGTAGTTTTAAAAAAAAATCCTTGATTTGACTAACCCAATTGTCTATTTTCGGCCATATTTGTTGGTTGACATGACAACTATTGTAACACGGCATGACACATAGATGCTGACATGGCATGATACGTCATATTGAGGCATCGATTGGGCTAACTTGGAATGACACGTGGATGTTGATGTGGCATGAAACATGGATGTTTATGTGTCATGACACACCATCACCTTCTTTTCATCATCGACCATTGACGATCAGATACTTCCTTTGGCTAAATGAAAACGTCACCCAAATTCATCGATCCACAATTCATTGACCATCGACGATCAGAGGTTTCCTTTGGCAGAATGAAAACTTTTCACAAATTATTTGGTCTCCAATCCATTGACTATCATTGCTAAGAGGTTTCCTTTGGGCGAATGAAAACTCCTCCAAAATTCGTCTATCCGCGATCCATCAACCATTGATGATCAAAGGTTTCCTTTAGCCGAATGAAAAAATCACCCAAATTCGTCGATCCTCGATCCATCGGTCATCAACGATCAAAGATGTATTTTTTTTCAACCTCAACACTTCGCCAAACTCACCAATCTTGGTCCATCGACCATCGATGACCTTTATTGGCGAACTTCAACACTTAGACAACTTCAGCCGAAACCCATGTGAATCTGGGTAGTTGATCTTCCATCCAAGATCATTTCGATCGTTGATTTTCTCTAACTTCCTAAACAACCAAAAATGAATATGGACCATCAATATTCCTCATTTTCCAAACTGTCAAAATGAATCTCAGTCGTTGATTTAGTACTTTGCCAATCTTCAAAGATTAATCAATTTTTTTAATTTTTCAAGGAGGAATTTGGGTCATTGATCGGGATATCAAACATGATCTCGGTTGTCAACTCTTCAAACTATATCCATGCTACAATGACCATTAAAATACAAAAAATTTTGACTTTTCAGGTCAAATTTGGCTCTGTAACTCTGCATATCGAATCCATTAACTTCTCAGACATTTCTGAATTATTTTAAACTCATGTCTTCCCATGAATTTGGGTATTTTCCACTCTATTCTTTCTATTTCCCCCCAAATTCACTCAGACCAAAATCTACAACAATAGATTTCTTAAATTTTCACTCGTTCTAGCCCATACCAGTCCAGTGTTTCAACCAAAAGCTTTGATACCAATGTGTAATGTACCCAACCACCCACAGGATGGCCACGCTACTTCAAAACAGACTTCAAAGTCGACTTCAAAATTATGATAACATTGGATTAATAAAGAAGCATAAAAAACTCACATGTAATAATCAAGATTCATTCTACAACATAAAATAAATGGACAATATGCCATTCACAACAATAACCAAAAAACATTCATATTATAAAAATGAACCCAAGAGATAATAATTAATACACAACAAAAATAAATTTACAATCGTCGAAACACATGGCAGAGGGAACTTATATTAAAAAAACAAATTCACCAACTAGTTGTAGACCAAGGACGTTCCACCCAACCATAGATGTTATTCTTCCAAGTATCAATAGCAAGTCACCCCCAATACGGGGCTATGAATCCACAAGGATGGTTCCAATGTGTTACTCAGCTTCCCAAACCGGTCAACACTGAATCTCTCATGGGTTTCTCAACACACAACAATCTAAAGTACACCATCTCTCTTCTCTCTAGCTTGCACCATATAAAGACAATGATCCCCCTTGACAACCACACAGTGCCTTAGGTTGTCCACTTCTTTTCAGGGCTCGAGTGCATCTGGTCAAAAATCTACATGTTGGGATTCTCAGGATTCGTAGCTGTGAATTTTTTTTATCACATGACATTGCATCTCATACATTCAAGAATTAATTCATGGATAGAATGCATGTGTAATTTCTATAGACAACAAGAAATGGCTCATTTCCCAACAATTCATCTTTTCTTCCCCAACCAATATCAAGGATGAATGAGAAATATTGAATGAGTGAAAGAGTGAAAGGATAGAGTGAACATAATGAACAGTGTGAACCCTAAAATATCCAAAATATGGGTTTATATATTTACTTGGAAATCAATAACCATTTGGTCGTCCCCTAAGAATCTCATTTAACCACTTCTCTCAATTAAAACAATTATGGGTAAATAAAATAATAATAAAAGACTGATCCCCTTTAGCCACCTCTCTCAAGGAATCATACCCCCCTATAACTCTTTTCCTTGTCCGTCTTGCAGGCAATGATGTATTTTATTAGTAATAATGATCAAGTATTACATTCCCTAGGCACTCCAACCTCTTTTAATTGTTTGGGCGCTCTCGCATTTTATAAAATAACAAAATACATTATTTAATTTTGGGTCTCAAAATCGGGGTATTACATACCTCCTGCTCCTTTCCCTATACATATCCTCCTGCATTCCTCCCTTTTTTGTATCTGATCACAATCCAATCACCCTTTCCCTCAACCCACTCCATAACCATGGCCCCATCCCTTTTTTGTTTCAATCCCCTCTGGCTTGAGTTAGATTTAGTCATGTCCCTTGTCCATAAGGTCTATTCTTCCCTTATTATGGGCTCCCCAAATTTTCTCTGTGAGAGTAAATAGAGGTTGGTGAAGAAGGATCTAAAACAATGGGATAAGATTTCTTATGTCTCCCACTCTTTAGAGAGAGATACCCACTTATCAGAATTAGCAGAAATAAAATAATAAATGGAAAATGAAGAATTCATAGAAGAAGCCATCAAGAAGGAAAACGTATCCTTTCAACATATTCATTCAACCATATGAAAATAATAAGAACATTGGAGGTTGAAATATCGTACTATCTGGGTCTAGGAAAGGGATTCAGACACCTCTTTCTTTCACAAACAAGCTCAACAAAGGAAGAAAAAAAATACTGCCACAAAAATTCAGTTAGAATTTGATCCAGATGGGTATCGGTGGCCGCCCACCTTTCCATCTGGCTCAAAACAGTTTTTTGGCATTTCTGGTAATTTACTATTTTTAGCAGTTTTTTCGGGTCCTGAACTTCCGGGGCCATTTTGAGGCCCTAAACGATGTTTTTTTTAGTATGTTGCTCTTGCAAAGTAATATCTATGATGATATTTTGTCTCGAGTGTCGTAGGCCTCGGATAGATCTTTCCAACGAGCTATCGTGCACCCTAAACTGAGATCGTATGCAATAGTTATGACTCCGGGAAGTTGATGAACTAACTTACCCAAACAGGGCCCACTTGACTTTTGGCGTTTCATCTTCTAGGGTTAGGTTTTTGGTTTCTACCTTCCTGCTTTTTATAAATAAGGCCCTTTGGCCTCTTTTTTAATGAGCTTGGTCACAGATGAGCGTAGCCGCCACATCTCTTATCAGGGATATGCTACCACCATTCTAGCTATGTATTGTTCAACAATTTTACAGTTTCTCTATTTCATTAATTAATAGAAGTGTGTGTTTACTGTATCACTATGGTCTCTGCAATACTATTGTGCACACTCTGTTATTTTCATCTTACATTCCATTCGTGCATAAATCTGGATGAGTGGTATGAGAGAAAACTGCTCTTTTGTCATTTTTTTCATGCATGTCACCGACGAGGTCGGGATATAAGGAGTTGGGTCTCGAATTAGTTCATCTCAAGAGAGAAACCCCTCTCCGGAGCAAACAACCACCCATGGAGGAGGAAAAAGGAGATGACGGAGCAGGAGATCCTATCAAGATGTTGCTCGAGGAGGCTCTCACGCGACAGCGGAACGAGATGATGGACAATTTTGCACAAATTCTTTGACAGTTGTCGACCGCCATAGAAGGAACCTCGACCAACAATCAGTTTGGAGGACCGACCCCTTTCAAGGTATAAATTAATTTTGATATTCCCTTATTTGAAGGACAAATAGATGCAGATGCTCTGAAAAAATGGTTGAATCATCTCAAGGGTTACTTCTCGGTCCATAACTTTTCCAACAGAGAAAAGATTACATTTGCACTTCTTAAGGCGGTCCCCCATGTCAAGGATTGGTGGGAAACTCTCTGCGAACAGAAAGAGGAAAAAGAGGGTAATGAACCCACACTGTTTGGGATAGAACCCACATGGGCATCCTTCGTTGTTTCCCTCAAGGAGCAATACTTCCCTGTGGGGAACTATGACGACTAGTACAAAAAATGGGAAACTCTGCGACAAGAAAGGGACCAAGCAGTGACAGAGTATACGAACAACTTCCATACCCTGCGCACGAAGCTCAGCATCAAAGACTTCGAGCGGAACCTAGTTCTGAAATATTGCAGCGGCCTACATCGGTACATCCATATTGAGATGGAATTCCTGGACATCTTTTCATTGGGTGCCGCCTACCAGTATGCTGTGAAAATAGAGAAAAACTTTAAGCAAAAGAACAAGCAGGAGTTCGGTTCGACAAACCAGAAGCAGGGTAGGGGAAACCCTAGTTTGCAGAACAAAGTACATAGCAAAGATATCCAGCCCTCGGACAACCAGCCTAAGCCACAGGCGAAGAAAGGTAACTGGAAGACAAAGAAAGACACTGGAAAATGGTGTGAGCTCCATAAGAGTCCCACGCACAACAGTGATGAGTGTCGTTTGAAACAATCACTGCTTACCGAGATGAAAGCGCCCGAGTCAGATCCAAAATCTGAATCAGAATCAGAGACAGATCATGGAAGGAAGATCATTGAAGAAGAACCCATCGTCACCATTGCCACCACAAAGATCCAGCCCGACGATCCAGAGGACACAGAAGAAGGGGAGTGCCTCTTCCACTCGCAGATGTGGGTACAAGGGAAGCCATTACATTTCATTGTTGACAGTGGAAGCCAGAAGAACCTAATTTTAGTAGAGGTCGTCAAGTGGCTGCACCTGCCAACTTTGCCGCATACGCAACCATACAACATTGGGTGGCTCACTCCAGGGCGAGACATCCACGTTAGCCAGCAGTGTCGCCTACCGTACGACATCAAACCCTTCAAAGATGAGGTAATGTGTGATGTTTCTCCACTTGAAGTTTCTGATGTTCTTTTAGGTCAACCATATATGTGGAAACGCCATGTTGTGTATGAATCCAGGCCTCATAGTGTCATTGTTACTTTGAGAAAACAACGATACCGGATACCAGAGGTAGTTCCCACTACCGCAGTCTCTCTCATCATAGATAAGGTAATTTCCCAGACCGGAAAATTCATCCTCTTGATGATTCGTCCAGAAAGGAAACGAAAGACCGCGACCGCATCTATCGCCTCTACACAGGGTCACTTTGCACAACACAGACAAGTAGACAAGATCATGGAATCATACCAGGACATCTTCACTTCCCCTGCCAGAGTGTTTCTCCATTGTCAGGTCAAGCATTCCATTGACTTGATACCCAGGGCACTTGTGCCGAACGGGCCAGTTTATAGACGTTCCCTCATGGAAAACGAAGAGATCAAGCACCAGATCGAGGAATTACTCCAAAAGGGGCATATTCGACCAAGCTCCTCACCTTGTGAGAGCCTGATTGTGCTAGTACAGAAAAAGGACGAGACTTGGCAACTCTGTATTGATTACAGAGCTTTAAACAAAATCATAGTCCGGAATCGGTATCCTATCCCCCGGATCGATGATCTCCTTGATCAACTAAAGGGCGCCAAGTATTTCAGCAAGATTGATCTGAAGTCTGGTTATCACCAGGTCCCAATTGAGGCGACTGATGTCTGGAAGACTGCCTTCAAGTCTCGGGAAGGCCTTTTCGAGTGGTTGATCATGCCTTTTGGCTTAACTAACGCTCCGAAAACCTTCATGAGGTTGATGGATGATATACTGCGACCATTCACCAATTCTTTTGTGGTCGTCTATCTCGATGATATCCTCATCTTCAGTAGAATGTGGGAAGACCACTTACAACATATTGAGGAAGTCCTTCGCACCCTGCGACAACACAAGTTATATGCCAATCTCGAAAAATGCTCATTCAGGATGAAGGAAATTCAGTATTTGGGATACATTGTGAATGAACAAGGTGTGCATGTGGATCCGGCCAAGATCCAATTCATTCGCGACTAGCCGACCCCAACGACCATTACAAAGCTCCGCAGCTTCCTAGGGTTGGCCAACTTTTATCGCAGGTTCGTGTTGGGGTTCTCTAACATTGCTTGGGCCCTTAGCAATGTGACCAAAGGTGGGGCTAAAGCCAAATTCCTTTGGACCCCTACTCAACAACAAGAATTTGAGGAACATAAGCAGTGCTTATGTTCAGCGCCCGTCCTTACTTTCCCGGATCCGAAACAACCTTTTGAAATTGAGACAGATGCTTTAGATTATGCTGTTGGCACAGTCCTCACTCAGCATGGACATCCAATGGCATATCACAGTGAGACACTTTCAGATATAGTTCGAAAGTACCCCACCTATGACAAGGAAATGTACTCCATTGTCCAATCTTGCCGACAATGGAAGCATTACATCTTAGGCAAAGAGACGGTTATTCACACTGACCACAAGCCCTTGCAGTTTGTGCAAACACAAGGAAATTGCAAAATGACCGCCACCAAAAGTGGTCTGCATACATGCAGCAATTTCACCTGAACATAAAATATAAGAAGGGAAGCACCAACCATGTCGCTGATTGCCTCAGTCGACCACCTATGGCCGCACTCACCACAGTGCTTAACTCTTGTGGCCATGAAACCTCTGGGTGGTCTCACTTATATGACAGTGATCCTGACTTTTCGGCCACCTATCGAGCAGTTTGTGAAGACACTCCAGTGACTGATTTTCATCTCTAGGATGGACTATTATGCCACCTAGGCCACCTCTATGTTCCTTCAAGTGAGCATGCGAAGCTGATCTGGGAAGCGCATTACAGTCGGTTCATAGGGAACTTTGGCACCGAGAAGACAATAGCAGTGTTGTAGAAGTATTTTTATTGGCCAAAGCTCCGACAAGATGTCAGAAAGTATATCAGATCCTGCGCTGCCTGCACCATCGCCAAACCATCCATTAAGAAGCAAGGGTTGTATACCCCTCTTCCTGTTCCCAATGGGCCTTGGGAATCTATCTCCATGGATTACATGTCAGGACTACCTCCAACCAAGCATGGGAACGACTGTGTGTTTGTGGTCATGGATCGCTTCTCTAAATTGGCCATTATGTTCGCCTACAAGAAATGTATCTCTGCCGAAGCCACTGCTAAGCTCTTCTTTGAACACGTCTGGGTACATTTCGGGCTACCCCAGACTATCATTTCAGATCGCGACAACAGGTTCCTCAGCACATTTTGGTCCAGCCTCTGGTCACTTATGGATACCAATCTCACACAGTTGACAACCTTCCATCCCCAAACTGATGGGCAGATAGAAGTGGTGAATCGCATGATTGTGCATATCCTGTGGATGTATAATTCTAAACACCCCCGCACATGGGATGAGAACCTGCCGTATGTTCAACATAGCTATAAAAGAGCCCTTCACAGCTCTACTAGTCATAGCCCTTTTCAAGCATGCATGGGGTTTCAACCATTGGCCCCCATCGATGTAGCTCTGCCCATTTCCTCCACACAGGCAACATCTCGTCGAGCTTAGACTGAGGTTGAGAAAGACACCAAATTTGTGGAATGGATCCAACACATTCGCCAACAAGTCCATGACATTCTGGAAAAATCCAATGCCAAGTACAAGCAGCGTCATGACCAGCATCGAGTGCCACACACATACCAGGTGGGTGATAAGGTTTGGTTGCATTTAGAGAAAGAAAGACTCACGGGACCTCATCACAAGCTATGACCACTTCATTATGGGCCATATACTATCACCAAGGCTATCGAGGATAATTATTTTGAATTAAGCATCCCTCCATTTCTTGGCTTTCACCCTGTATTCAATGTTGAGCTCCTTCGCCCCTATTTTCCACCATTGTTGGACACCTTAGAAGTGGCTGAGCAGTTGGCACCAACAGAACTCAACCCTGACTGTTTGGAGAAGGCAACAGTTGATTGGATCATGTATTCACAAGTCAAGGGCACTCGCCAACAACGTGTCTAGCTCTATCGAGTCGTGAAGGCTGGGCAGTTCCTGCATCAGGGCAAGTGGCTCACCCGGAGCCAAATTGAGCTGAAATCCCCCCATCTTATCTCGGCACTTGACGCAATGGGGACCATTGCTTCTTAAGGGGGGAGGAATGATCCAGATGGGTATCGGTGGCCGCCCACCTTTCCATCTGGCCCAAAACAGTTTTCTGGCATTTCTGGTAATTTACTATTTTTAGCAGTTTTTTCGGGTCGTGAACTTCCGGGGGCATTTTGAGGCCCTAAACGATGTTTTTTTGGGTATGTTGCTCTTGAAAAATAGCATCTATGATGCTATTTTGTCTCGAGCGTCTTTGGCCTCGGATATATCTTTCCAATGAGCTATTGTGCGCCCTAAACGAAGATCGTATGCAATAGTTATGACTCCGGGAAGTTGATGGACTAACTTACTCAAACAGGGCCCACTTGACTTTTGGCGTTTCATCTTCTAGGGTTAGGTTTTTGGTTTCTACCTTCCTGCTTTTGATAAATAAGGCCCTTCGACCTCTTTTTGTAATGAGTGTGGTCATGGATGAGCATAGCCGCCACATCTCTTATCAGAGATATGCTACCACCATTCTAGCTATGCATTGTTCAACAGTTTTACAGTTTCTCTATTTCATTAATTAATAGAAGTGTGTGTTTACTGTATCATTGTGTTCTCTGCAATACTATTGTGTACACTCTGTTATTTGCTTCTTACATTTCGTTCCTGCATAAATCCGGATCAGAATTAGGACAGGTTCTTGAAAATTCTCATCAAATAAAGGAAGCAATGATCCAACATTTTGAATGTCTATACCCTCAAAGCATTATTTAGGGAAATGAAATTTGAGAGTAGTAAATGATAGAACATACTCCATAAAGCATAACAGAACATAAAAATATATGCCTCACAAATGAAATCAGTGAAGACGAAATATCTCATGCTCTATGGGGACTTGAATAGGACAAGTCGAGGACCAGATGGATTTTCTTCCCAGTTCCTCAAACAATTTTGGGAGACAATCAAATTTGATTTGAATAAGATGCTACTGGAAAAAAACAAAGTGGGCGGAGCCACCAAATCGACCTTCTTGTCCCTTATCGCCAAATAAACAAATCCCTCCAACTTCTCTAGATTTAGGCCCATCTCCCTCTGCAATACAACATACAAAATGCTGATAAAAAATATAGCCAACCATCTTAAACCTTTCCTCCCCAAGCTTATTTCATAGAACCGTGGAGGTTTCATGGAGAACAAACAAATCACAGACAAAGTAATCCTATTGCAAGAAGCAATCCATTCCAACACGAGAAACAAAGATAAAGGCATGGTGATAAAACTAGATAGGCCAAATTCCTTTGATTGAGTCAAGCATTCCTTCCTCTTCTCAGTTCCTACAAAACACATTTTTTCATAAGCATTTACAGAATGGATTCAAGACTACATAGGATCACCTTATATTGTGC
Organism: Picea glauca; assembly: GCA_000966675.3. Classification (NCBI taxonomy): domain Eukaryota; kingdom Viridiplantae; phylum Streptophyta; class Pinopsida; order Pinales; family Pinaceae; genus Picea; species Picea glauca. The sequence continues at coordinate 4,502 of JZKD02S1603045.1, read as the reverse complement.
CCATGATAAATGGCATGACAACCCAATTTTTCAGATCAGGAAGAGGTTTCACACAAGTTTTCCCTCTCTCTCCATCTCTATACATATTAATGGTTGACTCCCTCGACGAAAATTAGAGGAAGAATGAAGAATGAGGTGATTCCTAGGCATACCAAATGCTTATGGAGTAAAGGAAATCGATCATTCCAAATTTTCATATGACACTCTTCTTTTAGAGGCGACTTAATAAACTGGCATACGGTGTGTCAACCAACCGAGAAAGGGGGTCTATCCATCCGAAACCCATTTCTCATGAATGAAGCTTTGGGGGAAATATTAGCTTGGCGTCTGTTCACATGATCAACATATTGGTGAAAACTTGCCCTCATCTCAAAATATATTTGTCCTCCTAGACTTCGGAGTCTAGATAATCCTCTCCCTAATGCGAAAGGCTCCCCCATTTATAAACTTTTCAAAGCTACAATCCCTCTTATTCAATCCAAGCTCTCCTCGGCTCTTGGGAATGGAGAAAAAGTCAACATTTGGATGGATATTATCATGGGCTCGGAGCCTTTGAGACAAAATGGTGCATCAACTCTAGTCTTAACAAGCTAGTTGATTTCTCTCTTTGAGAAGAAAATGGGAAATGGATTAAATGGAAAAACCTCTCTCCATCAAACCATATTTCTCCTTTGCTTCCTAAATTGTACAATCTTCTTGCAAGTTGTGCCCCTATAGAATACCAAATGAAGGATGTTTGAAGCTGTGGTTGGGTTTCCTCCGCTTACATAGTTAAACTAGGATATCAACAATTGGTGGCAGATTTGCATGGGCCTCCCAGCTCTAAGCTCTAGTCCTTCATCTGACTTCGGACCTCTCTTATAAAATTTAATGTTTTTTGTTGGGTCTTAGTTCAAGGAAAGATTCTCACTACATAAAATCTCCAAAAACTAGGAATAGCAGGACCATCAAGGTGTGTGTTATGCAAAAATCAACAGCAGAAACTTCCCAACATCTTTTCTTTGATTTCCTTTACTCGAATCACATATGGGAACAAGTATATTTTCCTCCCTTCCCGAGATATACCCCCCTCAAATTTGACATAAATATTCATAAATTGGAAGAGCAGATATGCAGGAAACTTCATAAAAAAACCTCTCTTTGCAAGTTTGTGGAGATTTGGCTGACTCGAAACAAGGTCATCTTTCAGAACCAGTCTCTTCCATCGTCAAGGGTGCCCTCAAAATGCATCCTCAATGCCTGCTTCTTTCAGGTCTCTCCTTCATCTGCCCCTAATCTGTCTAAGTACTTTTGGCCTCTTAGATTCTCTGAATCACATATGGGAACAAGTATATTTTCCTCCCTTCCCGAGATATACCCCCCTCAAATTTGACATAAATATTCATAAATTGGAAGCGCAGATATGCAGGAAACTTCATAAAAAAACCTCTCTTTGCAAGTTTGTGGAGATTTGGCTTACTCGAAACAAGGTCATCTTTCAGAACCAGTCTCTTCCATCGTCAAGGGTGCTCTCAAACAGCATCCCCAATGCCTGCTTCTTTCAGGCCTCTCCTTCATCTGCCCCTAATCTGTCTAAGTACTTTTGGCCTCTTAGACTCTCTGATAAGGAATTTGGTCAATGGCAGCGACAGCAAGGAGCAATCATTCTATTCTTTGACGAGGCTTCAGAGGGAAACCTATGAGCGACAGACTTACTAACGTCACACAGGCTCGCATCGCATCAAGAGGCTTTTCCATATCTATGACACGAGGCCACACCTCATTCTCACACATGATTTATCTCATCCACCCGATGCTAATTAACTCAGCCCCATGCAAGCTGATGGACTCATGTGGGAAATTCCATACAACACAAGTATGAATCCTTGAAGCCACCCCCTTGGCCTAACAGGCATCATAATCTACATGGAAACTGCATCACAATCCCTGCTTATCATGATGAATCCACACAAGGCTTCATCATATCAGTGTATGACATCGTCCCTTCACTGTTGGCTATTAGAATCACATTCAATTGAGGATTTTAATCAGGGTCGCCGTTAGAAGCTAAGCTACATTTGGAAGCATTAGAAGGGTTGGGCCTGCACCCATCTGACAGGTTTGAATCGGAAATCCATGTTCTTGAAGCGTCTATCCTGTTGCAGCAATGTTCCAATTATGTGGCATCGAAGTCGTGAACCTTGTGATTGTACTGAGTGCAAGTTCGATAAGCTTCAGGAACAAGTGTAGACACAACAATCGGAAATGGAGATCCTGCGCACCTCAAATGCTCAATTAGCCCGTCAATTGCAAGAATAGGAGACCAAGAGGAATGAAGAGTTAGCATTGGTTCTTCGCGCGGTTAGTCATCACTCAGCTCAGCTTCGGCCTCTTCGAAGACAAGTCCAGAACCTTCGGATCTATAGAAGGGTTTGGGAAATCTCCTTCAAAATCGGCCTTTGTCCAGAAACGCCTGCTCAACAACAGCCGACGCCATCAGAAGGCTCGTTCGCGTACATGACAGTATGGAAGCTGCACCTGAGAGGTGGATCCAGAATTAAAACTCACTTAATTTTATGTGAGTCCAGTAGTTTAACTTATATGTGATTGAAAAGTTTAATACTCACTTAATTTAATGATAAATTGTTGTGGATCTTATTTTAAGTGGAAATTTTTTTATGTCATATTGCGCAAGGACAATAGAGGAAATGTGTGTTTTGTAATTTTACTCATAAATTATTTGGTAGGTTGAGGATAGTTATGATATAATTGATATACAAGTAGAATTGGGTATTCATGGATGATAAATTGTAATAAATACTATATTAATAGTATTTAGTTTGGTAATATTCTTATTGTAAATGGACATTAAGAATTAAATCAACTAAGCCCAAAGGGGCTGGATTTAATGGTGGAAAGTGATGAGTTTTTCACTGTTGGGTAAGATTCAATTCTAGTGAGGGTCTAACTTGGAGCCATGGGGGCACTTTAAGGTAGTGGTCAAATGTGTGGTTGCACAGGGGGATACAATATTAAATGGTATCGTGACCCGTGCACACATAAGTGTATCAAATCTCACCCTCATGTCCTTCAACTTTTTAATTCCCCGAGGTCTAGAGCAGTTGGTGAGGGAGTGCACCCTATAAATGAAAGTCACTGGTTTGAAACCGGGGGACACCTCAAATCCAACCATGTTTAGGGTTGGTGCGATCGAGGCCGGGTGGGATCTTCGAGTGATTTTGACGACTAAGTGATTTTGACGACTTAGATGCTCCTGGGTCATGGCATCTCAACCAGACGTCACCTCGCCAGTCACATGGTTCAAGATTACCAACAAAAAGAATAAAATTAGATCAACGATAACTATCTAATTATATAGATATAAGTTTTGTAAGGAAATAACCTTTGATTATTAGATTTGAATTTGCTCTATAGATTTATACATCTTCATGTTCTTGAAAACAACTGTGAATCGTGAGATCTTAAATAGTAAAAATCAATCATAAAATCAATCATAAGAATCCATAATTACGAGCATTGATTATACACCTTGAAAATCTTAACCCGTGCAAGTGATAGATTTATGAAATGATATCATTATGAATTTTATATTCTTAAGTTATGTGCATCAAAATTACTTCTACAAAAATCCCTTTCATGAAAACAAAAGTAATAAAAGTTATGCCATGAAAAGAAAAGTAATAAAAGTTACACATAGTAATTTATATTATCTTTATTTTAAATTTTATATATCATTTAAGCTATAAAATTAAAATAGTTTAAGCATTTCCACTTGCATTTTACCTTTAAAATTTATTCTCTTTCACAAAAAGGAAACTAATAGAAGTTATGTATATTAATTTATATTATCTTTATTTTAAATTTTATATATAATGTAAGTTATAGAATTAAAATAATTTAGGAGTTTCCACTTTATTTTTATTTATAGTATTTTTTTAATGTATTATATCTTGTTTAATCTTCAATATGCATAGCACACTTTTTATAAATGCTAATGAAACATATAAAATTAATTATAATTTTGTAAAAAAAATCATGTTATAACTTTATGATAAAGAATATCTACAATTATTTTATGTTATGTTAATAATAAATACTATAGAATTTGTGCATATAACTGCTTATACAAAACTCTCTTCCATCAAAAGGAAACTAATAGAATCTATGCATAGTAATTTATATGTGTGGTATAAATTTTAATAATTTTATGTTATGTTAATAATAAATATTATAAAATTTGTGCATATAACTACTTATACAAAACTCCCTTCCATCAAAAGGAAACTAATAGAATCTATGCATAGTAATTTATATGCATAGTAATTTATATGTGTGGTATAAATTTTAGTCACAATATGTAATGTTGTTTAAACATTCATATAATTAACAATATTATAGAATTTATGCATATTACTACTTCTACAAAACTCCCTTTCATCACAAGGAAACTAATAGAATCTATGCATAGTAATTTATATGTGGTATAAGTTTTAATAATAATA
>JZKD02S1603034.1:99011-109437 GCA_000966675.3 Picea glauca | reverse complement strand
GTTTGGCACATCCACTTCAAGGGAAATTTCAAAAACTTGTGTTGGACGCCTTCCAGCTATCTTTCGCTTCCACGTTGGCTCGCTTGACGTGAGGGATGCTCCTGCATCATACTCCCTCGCTTGAAAAAATTCATGGGTTCCTGTCCATGAGCTCCTGCACGGTATGTCCATGTTTCTGTATCTCCTCTTTAGTCTCCCAGCTGGCATCTTCAACTGGATGACCCTTCCACTTGACCAAATATTCAAAGTATTCTTTCCTTCTGGTCTTCTTACCTATTCTCTTATCCAGTATATGTTCCATCTGTGGCTTCTCTGCAACTGGCATATGCTTTTGCCACTGAACCTCTGACTGTTCATCACTTGTTCCTACTTCTCCAGCTTTGTATGGATACAAATCTGAGACATTTAATATCGGAGAAATTCCGATTCCATCGGGTAATTCAATCTCATAAGCATTCTGTCCCATTTTCTTCAAGACCTTGCATGGTCCAATTTTCTTCATCTTCAATTTATTGTATGTTCCTCTCGGGAACCTTTCTCTTCTCAAGTGTTCCAGAACTAATTCACCAACCTCAAACTGAAGTTGTCTTCTATGTTGATCAGCGCTACGCTTATATTCTTGGCTTGATTTCAGCAACCGCTCCTTCACCTAGCTGTGAAGTTCTTTCATTGCCTCAACAAATTCTTCTACACTAGCACTCCTAGTAGCAGTCTTCTCTGAATCCATTAATTCAGAAACTCCTCTCGGCTGCGTGCCATATATAATCTGGAATGGACTCTGGCCTGTGCTCCTGTTAACAGAGTCATTGTAAGCAAACTCTGCCTGTGGCAATATATTGTCCCAATTGTTGTGGTGCTTTGTCACCAAGCTTCTCAGCAAGTCTCCCAGACTTCTGTTCACCACTTTCATTTTCCCATCCGTCTGAGGATGATAGGAAGAACTAAACATCAAGTTAGTCCCCAGATTCTTCCATAATTTCCTCCAAAAGTTCCCTAAGAACTTTGTGTCTCTGTCTGAAACAATACTCCTTGGTAAGCTGTGAATTCGAACGACTTCTTTGAAAAACAGATTCGCGATGTGCATCACTTCACTGGTTTTCTGACAGGGGATAAAATGTGCCATCTTGGAAAATATATCCACTACCACAAAGATCGAATCAAATCCTCTTTGTGTCTTTGGCAATCCCAATATGAAATCCATGCTAATTTCATCCCACGACTTATCAGGTATGGGCAATGGTTGATAAAAACCCGCATTCTACTTCCTTCCCTTTGAATGTTGGAAAATTCTACATCGGTCTACAAATATCTTGACCTCTGCTCGCATACCTGGCCAAAATTATGACTCGCTCAGCTTCACGAATGTCTTATCATGACCAAAGTGTCTAACCAATCCTCCATTGTGTTTTTCCTTTAATAGATTTTCCCTCATGGAGCAATTTGGAATACACAATTGATTTCCTTTGAACAACAATCCTTCCTGGATCACGTACTCTATCCACTGGATTCTGTCTCTGAGAATTGGGTTCTCAGCTTCTTCATACGCCTCCTTAAAATCTTGATCATATGCATACATGTATCTGAGATCATCAAAGCCTAATGTCCTGACTTTGAACTCCTGCATGAACAAACATTTCCTGCTCAAAGCATCAACAACTTTGTTAGCAGTACCAGAAATATGTTTTATCACAAATGTGAAATTCTCCATGTATTCAACCCATTTAACATGCCTCTGATTCAACTTTTCCTATTGAGTCACAAAATGCAATGCATGGTTATCACTATATAAAACAAACTATTTTGGAATCAAATAGTGCCTCCATTTTTTCAATGCCTGTATGATGGCATAAAATTCCTTATCATACGTGGAGTATTTTTCTTTTGCCTCATTCAGCTTCTCACTGAAATATGCAATTGGTCTGTCATCTTGACTTAAGACCGCTCCTATGGCAAACCCGCTTGCATCACATTTTACCTGAAATGTCTTTTGAAAATCCGGCAACACCAGAATTGGTTGTTCCGTAATATTCCATTTCAACAAATTGAAACTCTTCTTAGCCTCTTCAGTCCTGTGAAAAGATTTATGTCTTTTCTTCACTATATCCATCATTGCTGCACTAATTCCAATGAAATTCCTAATGAATTTTCGGTAGAAACTAGCCAATCCGTGAAAACTTCTCACCTCAAATATGTTCCTCGGTGATGGCCAATTCTTAATCACTTCCACCTTATCTGGATCCATCCTCAACTCATTTTCTGAAATAAAAAATCCCAGATAAATGAGCTCTATCTTCATAAACGAGGATTTCTTTATGTTTATCAACAAATTCTCCTACTGTAGTTTCTTCATCACAGTGGCTAAATTCTTCAGATGTTCAGCCTTTGTCTCGTTGAAAACCAATATGTCATCTAGATACACGATGACAAATTTCTTGATGAAATCCTTCAGGACTTCATTCATCAACCTCATAAAGGTACTCAACGCATTTGTCAAGCCAAATGACATAACAAGCCACTCATACAAACCTTCGTTTGTCTTGAATGTTGTTTTCCATTCATCACCTTCTCACATGCGAATCTGGTGATATCCGCTTTTCAGGTCTATCTTTGAAAAAAAAAATTCTCCACTTAAGTAATCCATCAAATCATCCATCCTTGGCAATGGGAATCTATACCTGATGGTTATCTTGTTAATCTCCCTTGAATCGATACACATCCTCCAACCTCCGTCCTTCTTCAGACTGAGTACTGTCGGAACAACACACAGACTCAAGATTTCCCTGACCAAACCTTTGTCCAACAAATCTTGGACTTGTCTCTTTACCTCTTCATTCTCCTGCAGCGTCAATCTGTATGCAACTTTATTTGGCAAATTGGCTCCTGGTATGAGATCTATATGATGACTCACACTCCTGATCGGTGGCAACGAACGAGGTAATTCGTCCACTACAATATCAACGAACTCTTCCAGCAGTCCTTGAACTTCTTCTGGCAAATCATCTACTCTTGTGCTAGTCAGAACAATTCTCGGTTTTCTAAGCACAAAGAATTATGGATCCTCCTTCTTCTTAATCTCGGTAATAAGTTCCTTCCCACTCATGAGAAGTACTGTATTGCTTACTTCCAACTTCACCTCTTTATCCTAAATTGGATGCAACATATGGGTTCTCCCATTCTTCTCCAGGGTGTATGTGTTCATCCTCCCATCATGAATCACATTTATATCATATTTCCATGGCCTACCCAGCAATATATGACAAACATCCATAGGAATAACATCATATAAAATTTTATCATTATATCCTCCTATCCCAATGTCAACTAAGCATTGTTTAGTGAAATTTTCCTAATGTCCCTTCTGTAGCCATGAAAATTTGTATGGACTCAGGTGATCAGTGGTCTCCAGCTCCAGCCTCTCTACCATCTCGGTTGAAACGATATTATCTGTGCTTCCACTGTCCACAATGAACTTGCACACTCTATCCTTGGTCTTGCAAGCAGTCCTAAAAAGACTGTTTCTTTGAGATGAATTCTCCATCTCCTTCTCTGGCGTCAAAAGGACTTTCTGCATCACCAACGATCTTCCTCCTTCAACGTATTTTGCCTCAACATCTCACCTCTGTGCCTCGGCGATGTGAGTCTATCCAGTTTCTTTTTTTTTCTCTGGACACTCGAACGACCTGTGCCCATTCTTTCCACATGTGAAGCATGTGATTACTCCACCTCTTCCTCTTCCTCTACCTCTGGTATGGGGAAACCTATTATTATCAATGTATCCTCCTCTCTACTCAGTATGTTGTTCTCTCTTCTCAGCATATTGCTGCCCTCGCTGTGAACTTCCACCTCTCTTTGTCTGAGTCTGAGATTTCTTCTAGTCGTCCTTGGGCTTCTGGGTTCTTTCCTGGGCAACTGACTTGCCTCTGGGCTGACTTCTACCTCAGCCCCTTTGAATTTGTTTTCGTCTCAGCTTCTCCTCATCTTTCAGAGCCATTTGGTAAGCATCCTCCATCGTTCGGATGGTTTCCATGCTCATTTCATCTTGAATCTCATATCTCAGGCCATTCATATACCTGGCAACTTTCTCATCATCGCTCTCCCGATGACCTGCCCTAATGTTCAGTCGATAGAATTCCTCCGTATACTCTTTTACTGTCATCAGCTTCTGTCTCAGGTTCTGCATCCTCCTGAATAGAGAAATTTGATAGTCCCTAGGAATGAATTTTGCCTTCATTTTTGCAATCATCCTGTCCTAGCTCTTAATTTTTTGCTTACCTTAGCAACGCCTGTCAGCTTGCAGTTCATCCCACCACAAGGCTGCATGTCCCTTTAATCTCATGATGGCATGCCTGAATTTCTTGTCCTCTTCAATATCCTCATAGTCAAAATAGGTGTCTAGATCTCTAATCCAGTCTAGAAGCTCTTCTACATCCAGATTTCCCTCATAAACTGGAACGTCCATTTTCACCTTTGCACCCATTCTTGCAACAGCTTTAAGTAAGCATTCAGTTGCTGCATATTCTGCTGGGATCTCATCTTCTCCATGTCTAGCATCATCTTCATTTTCAGACTCACTGATATCTCCTACATCATCTTTGCGCCTTTGTGATGTCTCCATGTCCTCCATTCTGGCACGAAGATTACACATTTCTCTCTCCATGTCTGGGTTCTGCACTTACCTACACCTACCTCTGGACATCTCCCTTTCCTCCTCTGGATCAGGTGATTGTCTATCCCTTCTCCTTGGTGGCATGGTGAATTCTCTTTCTCTGCTACAGAAAGCAAAGACTCCTTCTTGTGCTCTGATACCACTTGACACAGGCGCACTACCCAGGGCACGTCCGCTCACATGATATTTTCCTCCTTCCTCGAGCCAAAGAACTGAAAGGTTCTTCTATTTCCCTATCGGGAAATTTTCCTCCCACAAAAACCTCTTCACGAGATCTCCCTTTGTTCTATCAGGAAATCAACACTGGACTTTTTTTTATCGGGGTTCCTCCTATCAGGATTTTGACATTTGCAATGTCCAAATAATTTGGTTTGTCGATCCCCAATCCCCGATATGATCCTTTGTTGCATGAGCCCTCAGGCTAAGCCTCTAGTCCCACGCGACCATTTTCCACAAGACCACAACCTTATATTTCTCCACGTCGGGGTTTTTGGCGTCAAAATCCCGATGCTCTCGAATTCCCGTTAGCCCTCCTGGCTATAGGCCCCTGGTCCACGTGACCATTTCTATATGACTGCAGTCATAACTCCCGTCAGGGTTTCAGGATTTCTAATGCCAAATTGCACTCACCCTCAAGATTCATGATCCCTCAAATCCCGACGTGCCCTTTACGCATTAGCCTTCCTAGCTATAGGCTTTGGCCCATATGACCATTGTCCTCTTGATCACAGTCTTATCCCTCGTCGGGGCTACGGGGTTTCAAATGTTGAAAAACACTTGCCCACAGGATTTCTGATTCCTCGATTCCCGACTCTCCAATTTGCTGACAGTTGGCCCTCACACAATGGGCTTTCCTCCTTATTGACATGCTGACAGCTGGCTGCACGGTGGCACCTTCCTCCTTGTTGGGGTTTCATGGTTCACGATTTAAAAAGGCATAAACACCTTGTCACCAGGATCCCCGATATCCCAATGAACCAGACACTGATGGACGTCCTCCTTGTCGGGACTTTCCCCGATGGCGTCGATTTCTTCCATGCGTCCCCTCTGATGGACGGTCCCAATTTCTCTGGGGTTTTGAGACTTGTGATGTCCCAACTCTCTTTTCCTCAGGAACTCTGATATGTCGATTTTCGACTCTCTTTGGATTTCTGAACTCCGATGACCACAATCCTGATCTGTTGACCACGCGACACATGTCCTCCTTGAGATCCTACGGATATGATCCTTTCACCATTTTGGGGTTCTCTTGGTCACGGATTCTTGTCTTCTGAACTCCAAAATGCCGATGAACTCTCAGTCCCCTGCCACCTGTCCCAACAGATGGACAACCTAGATCTTCCCGGGACTTTGGGGTTTCAAATGTTGAAAAACATTTGACCACGGGACTACCAATCCTTTGAATCTTGATGGTAACTCTCGTGAAGCTCTTGTAAGATCAAACGATTGATGGGTAACTGATCCACAATCCAACGGCTCATGACCCCTGGAGCTTGAACTCCCAACGCGACCGTAACCTCCTTGCTTTTTTGGTAGATCCAACGGCTGACAAGATTTTTCCAACCTTCTCCACAAGATCCTAACCGTCGATTTCCTCCCTTTGGCGATTCCTTGAGAATGTCCAAGTATTCCTCCACGAAACTTGTCCTCCTGCAGTGCAAATATGCAATGCCTGCCTTAAACACTCCACAACACGAATCTTGTAGCGCTTCTCTTTGACAAGCTCAAAAAGCCTTATCCCTCCTGAGCTTCTACACAACTTCAACTTCAAAGAGGGTCTTTGCACACACTTCTTGTGGCAGTCTTCAGATATTTCAAAATATATGGGAACTCTTCGAATCTGCGCACACCTGCAGTAGCAGTCCTTCAATACTTCGCTCAGTTTCATGATTGAGACTCTCCTTAGCCTACGAACTCCTTGCATGGATCCTACAACCCAAATTCACTTATGGGTGAATGAGAACAAGAGTTAAACTATCTGAGCCTTCTGTCAATGCACTCCTTGCAGACGATTTCAACTGCACTCCTTGCAGACGGTTTCAACTGCACTCCTTGCAGGAATCCTTGCTCAGATAGAGAAACAATTGAAACTCATTCCATTTCCTCTCAGAATTCAATCTCAACACATGAACTCATATACACAGCATAACAACAAATGCATAACAGGAAGTAAATACTCATAAGCATAACATTCAACACACATACACAGAGAATAACACAAAAGCCATGAATCTGAATCAACTTCTTCTATTAATTCAAGATCTATACATGGGTGTTCTTCTATAGTTCTCTGCTTCTCTCCTATGCTCTTCCTAATTTAACTCTGCCTGAATAATGTTACAATACACAATGAGGGTGTCTATATCCGTTTTCCCTCTTTCCTCTAAAACTGTCTAATCTAATATTAAAATCCTATCTACCTGTAATAAATACTATAAATGCATCCATCTACTTCAGACGAGAGAGGGGTGCTCAAGGTATGATTACATTATACCAAGGCACCTTCATTAAATGATCTCATTTATGTTTGGTGCATCCACTTCAAGGGAAATTTCAAAAACTTGTGCTGGACACCTTCCAGCTATCTTCCGCTTCCACATTGGCTTGCTTGACATGAGGGATGCTCTTGCATCACAAAGGAATCTGTGTGCTCTGATACCACTTGACGCAGAATCTATGGCCCCTTGAGACCAAGATCTTCTCATAGGATCATTCTATATGCCCTTCGATCCAGATTGACTCTTTCATATTCTCTACTGGAATCCCCCTTCAAATCGATCCACAGGTTCTTTTTCGCAGTTCATGATTTCGCGAGTTCATGAGTTGAAACTCCGAGCCTTCCTCCTCCAATTCCATGATACCCAAAACCGTGAAATGGTTATGGCTCCCCTTTTTGTCAGTGCCCTCCTTGCGCGACCGTCGGCTAGGTTAAGCACTAGCACCTTTCACCTCCGGTGCCTTCATGAGTTCAAATGTCAAGCCTTGCCCCTTTTCTTTCCTGAACCCCCGAGATGCCAGAGGTCAACGAGGTGTTGACTCCTCCAAATGTGTGATGTGTATACGGATTATATTCCTGGGCCCACCGTGCAGTTTTTCCACGTGTCCCTCGTGATGGCTCTTAGCACTTCGCGATTTCGCTTCTGGCAACCCTGAGCAACCAAATTTTGGGCTCTCAATCGACGAACCTCCGATTTCACAAGATCCTCTGATCTCTGACACCTTTCCTCCTCCGATGGATGGCTTGGATTTACTTCGCGACTTCACCACTCGCGAAGTTGAATGACTTCCCTTTCTGACCTTCAATGTCTGAATCCCCAATACGGTTGATCCTCTGACATGTGTCCTTCTTCCATGAATGGCTCAGGTTCCTCCACTATCTCAGGACTTCACCTTTCGTTATTTCGTGAGTCTTGCTACAAATTCTTCGACTCTTCACCTCCCGAAACCCCGAGATGAGAAATATGTGGGTGATCCAATGACCGATCTCTCCTGAGCTTTACGCTCAATGAATGCTTTCGTAACCTTATTGCTCCTCTGCAATATCGGACGGCTTTCGGGACTTTGCAAATCCTCCATGGAGGACTCTGACCGTCAATGTCCTCCTTGACGATTTCTATGAAATGAACATGATGTTCACTTACGGAGCTTGTCCTCTTGCAAATACTATCGCTGTGTCTTCTTTATGAATGCTTCAAGGTACTAAACCTCCTGATCTTTCTCCACGATTCGAGTCTTCAAGAAGACTCCTGCACACACTCCTTGTGGCAATTCTTGAATACTTCCAGGTATTGATTTCTCTGATTCTGTGTACTCTCGACAACAACAGTCTTTCCACCACTTTGCTCAATTTTCAAACACTGAGACTTCACTCGGCCTGCACAGTCCTTGCATGAATCCTATGCTTAACTTACACTTCTGTGATAATGATAATCGTGTTATCTCTCTTGAGCTTACAGACACAAACTCTGACCTCCATCAATGCACACCTTGAGGATGATTTCATTGCACTCCTTGCGGGAAAACTCTTGCTCAAACAAAGAAACAATTGAAACTCATTCTTCACTCTCCCTCTCTTCAAATTTCAGAAATTAAATATGAAATCATACATTCACACATCAAGCAAATGTATAACACAGAGTAAACAATCATGAGAAGAACATCCAATCATGCATACATAGAAAGTATTTGAACACCATGATTCTAAATCAAACTTCATATATTAATCTCAGAATTTCTGTACATGGGTTCTTCTACACAATTTTCTTCTCTCCTATGCTCTCTGCTCTCTCATAATCATAATGTTGCTTATTGATACAACAATACAAGTGAGGGTGTCTATATCCGTTTTCCCTCCGGCTCCTAAAACTGTCTAATCTAGGAATTCAATTCTACCTACTTACATTCATTAAATTAAATGCCTTCACCTAATACAGACGAGAGCAGGACGCTCAAGGTCTGTTTACAATATGGAAGTACGCCCTTCCTTAATTGTTTCATTTATGTTTGGTGTATTTATTTCAAAAACATTCAAATAATTTTATCATGTGCCAAAATGCATTGGCACCTGCCCCATGCTCGTTTGATGTTGGTGATGCTCTTGCATCAATATGCATTAGAAAATGAATGCCCACAATGTGAAATACGTAGATATCGAACTGATAAAGTGTCAAAGAATGTGTCTCGCAAAGTTCTTCATTATATTCCGATAATTCCACATTTTCAACGATTTTTTAGGTGCCAAAGTATAGCACAGTTTATGGATTTCCATGCAAAGAATAGAAGTTGAGATGATCTTCTTCGAATTCCTGCAGATGGTTCTGCATTGAACTACATCGAAGAAAAGTGGCCAATTTTTAAAGAAGAACCTCGTAATGTTAGACTTTCGTTGGTAGCTGATGGTGTCAATCCATTTGGAGAGATTCGTTCTACGTACTCAATGTGGCCTTTTTTTGTTATAAACAATAACCTTCCTCCTTGGATGTCGATCAAGAGAGAGCACACAATGTTGGCAATGATTGTTCCAGGTATTTAATTATTTTTTATTTTCTTTAAATCATGACAAAATATTTCATTTATTTGTTTCATGCATGGTAATTATTTCTTTTATATATCACGACATCTAGATAAGTATAATTAATCATGCTTAGGTTGAACCAATCAGGTAGGTACCAGGTTAAAGATATGAATGTATATGTTGAGCCTCTCATCGATGAGTTGTTGAATTTATGGGTTGGCATCACTATGTATGACATCTCTAGACCAATAGGGAAAAGACGATTTCAATTCCATGGAATACTATCATGGACAATTCATGATGCTCTCAGGTTAACACATTTTTGTGGTATATTAATGTTACTTTATTTTTGTGATTTAATATTATATATATTTTTTGAAAAAATCATGCATTATTTTTAATTGTAACTCTAATTTGATGCTACAATTATTCATATACCTTGTAGGTGTTCAAACAAAGGGTACATTTGCATGCCCAGTTTGTGGTCCTAGGATAAAATCTCATCGTTCAAGGAGTTTAGAAAAGGAAGTGTTTGATGAGTATAGGCACTTTCTGCCTAAGAACCATAGTTATCGAACTACAAACAAAGCAAAGTTCAATGGTAAAGAAGAAAAAAGAAAAAACCACGAAGAATGACACCTCGCCTATGGAAGTTGGAATATATTAGAAATCGTCAAGGTATGCAAATTATTTATGTATGACCTATTATATAAATCTTTGGTTAATTTCTTTAGTATTAATTTCAT
>JZKD02S1603034.1:87116-98300 GCA_000966675.3 Picea glauca | reverse complement strand
ATGATATTAAATTTTTATGATATCATATAGTTGCTCGAGAGTGGGATGCTTTACATTTATACATTGCAAACAACCTTGATTGGATGGAGCATTGGATAGAATATACTGAAGAATAATTTGGTGGGTTATCTTAGGAAGGGGTGAGTAAGATGATTAAAATAGTGTATCATCATCGAGATCAATTTCCTGATCTTACATCAAGGGAATTTGATTTAGCCTTTGGTTTAAAAGATAAACATGCAAGTTAAATTTGTTACCCACATTTTCCTAGTTTTTTCCCAATTTTTCTATGTATTTGGTTTGTTTAATTATTGAAATATATATATAGTAAGTCCTATATGAGGATTATTAATTCACAATTTATTTTTAACTTGTTTTCCATGTTACAGTTGCAACATCACAAGTCTATGTGGTGTAATGGTCATAAATTTTATATCAAAATGTTGGATGATAATATGAGAACCTCGGATTGTGGGATAACTGTAGTGTTTAAGATCACCAACATTTCCTCTAGAAGTGACAGAAATCTAGAAGAAATTGAGAATAGGTACTATAGCCTTTTGGAGGATATAATTGAGTGTGATTTTAATTCCTTTAAAATTGTTTTGTTTGAGGTTAAATGGTACAAGCTATGGATTTATGAACATGATCCTAAAATAAATGTTATTGAGAATGATAATGGATTTAACATGGTTAATACAAGGGGATTTGAACCGAGTACAGATCCTTATGTTCTTCCAAGTCAATGTGAGCAAGTATTTTACTCAGAGGTACCTAGTAAAGAATGTTGGTCATACGTTGTTAGATATGATCCAATAATGCAGGAGCATTGCCAACATCAAGTGAGCATGGGGCAAGTGCCAATGCATTTTGGGAACATGATGAATTGTTTAAAATTTTTTGAAGATGGATGCACCAAACGTAAATGTAATAGTTAAGAAGAGGCATACTTATATATTGTAATCAGACCTTGAGTGACCTGCTCTCGTCTGAAGGACTAAGAAGGCATTTATGTTAGTTAATGTTAGTAGGTATCCTTGAATTCTCAAATTTGACAGTTTTAGGAGCGGAGGGAAAACGGATATAGACACCCTCATTGTATTATTGTATGATAGGGAAGAACATTACCAAGAGAAGAGAATATAGAGCTAGAACAGAGAAACTATGTTTGAAAAACACCCATGTACAAAGATTTGAGTTAATAGAAGAAGTCTTAATTCAGATTCATGGCGTTGTATTTGTTTCTTGTATGTGTATGCTGAATGGTATGCTCATGGTTTTACTCTTTCTGTTATACATTTGCTTTCTATGCTGTGTATGAATGATTTTAGGATTATGTTTGAAGTCTGAGAGAGAAAGAGTTAGGAAATGAGTTTCAATTGTTTCTCTGTCTGAGCGACAGTTCCTGCAAGGAGTGCAGCTGAATTGTCCGCAAGGAGTGCATTGACAAAGGGTTCAGAGGTTTGTCTCTGAAAGCTCAGATAGGATAGCTTTTTTCCTCATTTCCTCAAAAGTGCAGTTAGGCACAAGAGCCGTGCAAAGTGTGCGCAGGCCGAGTGAAGCTTTAGGGTTTTGTAACCGGGATGACCTGTTGAGAGACTGCTACTGCAGGGAGTGCGTAGAGTCGAAAGGAGTTCAACACTTGAAAGTTTTTGAAGGTATACTGCAAGGAGTGCCAGAAGGAGTTTTTCTGAAATACTTGAAGTCATGGAAAACCTCAGAAGGGTTCGAACATTCGAAGTCGTCGAAGGGAAGCAAGAGGTTAAGTGACTTGAAGAATTGAAAGGAGGTGCAGTGACATCATGCTGCAGGAGGACAAGTTCCACGTAGAGAAATATTTTGTTTAAATTTTACGGAAGTTCTCAAGGGAAGAGACGGACGGTCTAAATTCTCCATAGAGAATTTACAAAGTCCCATGAGCCGTCCGATCTGACAGAGAAGCAAAGGGGTTCCGACTGTTTCCAAAGTTTCAATCTTAGGAGATCATGAGCCGTCGGACCTCACTTAGATACCCATCATTCGTGGGATTTGACAATAGTTTCATGGGGGTTAAACCCTCACAAACAGAGCGAAAGTCCCAAAAGGCATCATGATATCGGGATTTTGGAATTTGCGATATCAAAAGTCTTGAGGATAGGAGATCGGGTCACTTCATAGTGAAAACCTTGAATTTGATATGAGCCATCCATTCATTAGGACACGTGGCGGAGATCAAGAACACGTCGGTATTTCGACTACCGGGGTTTTGAGTTGACAGATAAATTGTGACATCAGGGAATTGCAAGTCGAGAAATCCTGAACTGAATCAAGACCATCCGTCTGTTGAGACACGTGGCGGCGATCAAGAGTCCGTCGACATTTTGTATGTTGGGACTTCGGGTATCAAGAGGATAGGATGCGGAGCATTTCGGCATTTGATTTCGTGAAATCATGAAATGATTGAGGACTGTCCATCATAGGAGGACGCGTGGTAGAAATCCTAGAGTTCGGGGAAAATCCCGATAGGAAAGTCCATCGGCTTATCGGGGTTCGACATTTTGCAAATCCTGAAGATAGGAGACCTGCACATTTCGGGAATGGAAGTTCCGAAATCGCAAAAAGGTGGAAAGCCCAGAAAAGAATAGTAGTATGGGATATCGGGATTCTAGAATTCAGAGTTTGTGTTTACATGAGGTTTTTGGCATCGAGAGTCTCAAACTCCCGATACGAGAAAATGAGCTGACCGTTGAATCGAGCAGGAATCACAGTCGTCGATTTCTTTTGGTGACTGAACATCGGAGTTTCGGTAATGTGGGAATTGGGATTTTAGAGGTCGAGGGGATGAGTTGCATGAAATTGCGACTCCCGATATTGTGATAAGGAGAAAGGCAAAATAGAGAGAGGAAAGGACAAGTGTCATAATTCCAGGTTTCGGGGGTCTGAGAGACAAGACACTCAGCCACAAGACTCATGAAAACACGAAGTTCGATCTTCCAAAATATAAGGGGAAAATTTCTCAAGGTTGTTTGTAGGTGCAAATTTCTTGAAAGGGAAATCGAAGGGCCAGTCGAGCACTTTGGGCCAGAAGAGAGGAAAAGATCCTACGCGGATCCTGATCTGTGGATCTAGGAGAAGGGGGTCTGCGTCAAGTGTGGTATCAGAGCACAGAAAGGTTTCTTTTCTTTCTATAGCAAGGAAAAAGGAAGATTCACCATGCCGCCAAGAAGAAGGGATAGACAAACACCCAATCTTCCAGAGGAAAGGGAAATACCAAGAAGAAGAGGTAGGCAGATGCCTGAGCCAACCATGGAAAGAGAGATGCGTGATTTACGTGCCAAACTTGAGGGCATGGAGACAACACAGAGGTGTACAACTAGTATTGGGGATCTTAGTGATTCTGAAAGTGAAAATGAAGCCAAACATGAAGGGGAAGAAGTTGCAGCCAAAGATGCAGCAAATGAACGCCTACTCAGGGTTGTTGCAAGGATGGGTGCCAGGGAAAAAATGGACATCCTAGTATATGAGGGAAACCTGGATGCTGAAGAGCTTCTAGATTGGATTAGAGCTCTGGACACTTATTTTGACTATGAAGATGTCGAGGAAGACAAGAAGGTCAGACATGCTGTCACAAGATTGAAAGGACATGCACCATTGCGGTGGGATGAAATACAAGCTGACAGACGCTGCAAAGGTAAGTAAAAAATAAAGAGTTGGGATAGGATGATCGCAAAGATGAAGGAAAAATTCATTCCTAGGGATTACCAGATTACTCTATTTCGAAGAATGCAAAATTTGAGACAGAAGCTGATGACAGTGAAGGAATATACTGAAGAATTCTACAGGCTGAACATCAGGGCAGGTCATCGGGAAAGCGATGATGAAAAGGTTGCTAGGTACATGAATGGCCTGAGATATGGCATTCAGTATGAGATGAGCATGATGACCATATGAATGGTGGAAGATGCATATCGGATGGCTCTAAAAGCTGACGAGAAGCTGAGCTGAAAACAAGGTTAGAGAGGCCGAGGCAGAAGTCAAGCCAGAGGAAAAACAGTTTCCCAGGATAGAAATTAGAAACACAAGGAATAATGGAAGAAACCTCAGATTGAGAGAGGTGGAAGCTCACAGAAAGGGAAATATGTTGGACAAAGAAGGAAGTACGTTGATCAGAAAGGAGAGTATGCTAATAAAAACATTTTTCCTCGTACTAGAGGTAGAGGAAGAGGAAGAGGTGGAGTGATAAAGTGATTCACATGTGGAAAGAATGGACACAAATATTATAAATGCCCAGATAAGAAGAAAGAAGGTGGTGAGACTCACATTGATGAAGCGCAGAGGTGGAATGTTGAGGCAGAAGATGTTGAAGGCGAAAAATCGCTGATGATGCGAAAAGTTCTCTTAACACCAGAGAAGGAGGTGGAAAGTCCAGTACAAAGGAATAGTCTTTTCCAAACTTCTTGCAAAACCAAGGAAAGGGTATACAAGGTCATTGTGGACAGTGGTAGCACAGATAATCTCATTTCTACAGAGATGGTAGAAAAGATGGAGCTGGAGACGATTGAACATCCAAGTCCATATAGAGTTTCATGTCTACAAAAAAGACATCGGGTAAATGTCACTAAACAATTTTTAGTTGAATTTAAGATAGGAGGATATAATGATAAGATACTCTATGATGTTATTCCCATGGATGTTTTTCATCTATTTTTGGGTAGACCATGGAAATATGATAGAAATCTGATTCATGATGGGAGAAAGAACACATACACCCTAGGGAAGAATGGGAGAACTCACATGTTGCTTCCAATCAAAGATAAGGAGGTGAAACCTGAAGTAAGAAATGTTGTACTTCTCATGAGTGGGAAGGAACTTCTTACAGAGGTTAAGAAGAAGGAGGAACCACAATTCATTGTGGTCAGGAAGACAAAGATTGTTTTAACCAACACAAGGGTAGATGATTTACCAGAAGAGGTTCAAGAACTGCTGGAAGAGTTCCCTGACATAGTAGTGGACGAACTACCTCGTCCGTTGCCACCGATCAAAAGTGTGAGTCATCATATTGATCTCATACCTGGGGATAGTTTTCCAAACAAAGAAGCATACATATTAACACCACAGGAGAATGAAGAGGTCAAAAGACAAGTCCAGGATTTGTTGGACAAAGGGTTGGTTAGAGAAAGCTTGAGTCCATGTGCTGTTCTGATAGTAGTCAGTCTGAAGAAAGACAGAGGTTGGAGGATGTGTACTGACTCAAGGGCGATAAACAAGATAACCATCAGGTACAAATTTCCATTGCCAAGGATGGATGATCAAATGGATTTCTTAAGTGGAGCAAATTTGTTTTCGAAGATTGATTTGAAAAGTGGATATCACCATATTCGTATGAGAAAAGGTGATGAATGGAAGACAACATTCAAGACTAATGAAGGGTTGTATGAATGGCTTGTTATGCTGTTTGGCTTAACGAACACACCAAGTACCTTCATGAGGATTATGAACGAAGTCCTGAAGGAGTCCATCGGAAAATTTGTCATTGTGTATCTGGATGACATACTGATTTTTCAGTAAAATAGAGGCAGAACATCTGAAACACTTAACTACAGTGATGAAGAGATTACAGTAGGAGAAGCTGCTGATAAACATGAAGAAATCCTCATTCATGAAGACATAACTCATTTATTTGGGTTTTGCTATTTCTGCAGATAAATTGAGAATGGATCCAGATAAAGTGGAGGTGATCAAGAATTGGCCATCACCGAAGAGTATATTTGAGGTGAGAAGTTTTGGATTGGCTAGTTTCTACTGGAAGTTCATTAGGAATTTTAGTGGAATTAGTGCTATGATGATGGACACAGTAAAGAAGAGACATAATTCTTTTCACTGGACAGAAGAGGCTGAGAAAAGATTCAATTTGTTGAAAAGGAAAATTACGGAACAACCAATTTTGGTGTTGTCGGATTTCAAAAGGACATTTCAAGTAAAATGTGATGCAAGTGGATTTGCAATAGGGGCAGTATTAAGCCAAGAAGACAGGCCGATAGCATAGTTCAGCGAGAAGCTGAATGAAGCAAAACTAAAGTACTCCACATATGACAAGGAGTTCTATGCTATTATTTAGGCATTGAAGAAGTGGCGACACTATTTGATTCCAAAGGAGTTTGTCTTATACAGTGACAATCATGCTTTGCAATTTGTGACTCAACAAAAGAAGTTGAATCAAAAACATGTTAAATGGGTTGAATACATGCATAACTTTACTTTTGTAACTAAGCATATTTCTGGAACTGCTAACAAGGTTGTTGATGCTTTGAGCAGGAAATGTTTGCTATTGCAGGAGTTCAGAGTCAAAACATTGGGTTTTGATGATCTCAGAGACATGTACAGAGATGATCCAGATTTTAAAGAGGCATATGAAGCAACGGAGAATCCAATTCTCAGGGACAAAAGTCAATGGACATAATACATGATCCAAGAAGGATTATTGTTTAAAGGTAATCAACTTTGTATTCCAAAATGCTCCATGAGGGAGAATTTGCTGAAGGAGAAACATAGTGGAGGATTGGTTAGACATTTCAGTCATGACAAGACATTCACAAAGTTGAATGAGTCATATATTTGGCTAGGAATGTGAGCATACGTCAAAATATTCGTGGATAGATGTAGAATTTGTCAACATTCCAAAGGGAAGAGAGAGAATGCATATTTTTATCAACCATTACCCATACCTGACAGGCCATGGGATGCAGTCAACATGGACTTCATATTGGGATTGCCGAGAACACATAGAGGGTTTGACTCAATCTTTGTGGTAGTGGATAGATTTTCCAAAATGGCACACTTCATACCATGTTAGAAAACCGGTGACACAACTGACATTGTGAATCTGTTTTTCAAAGAAGTCATTCGACTTCACGACTTACCAAGGAGCATAGTTTTGGATCGAGAAACCAAATTCGTGGGACACTTCTGGAGAACCTTATGGAAAAATATGGGAACACATTTATCGTTCAGTTCAGCTTATCATCCTCAAATGGATGGATAGACAGAAGTTGTGAACATGAGTTTAGGAGACTTGTTGAGGAGCTTGGTGACAGAACACCACAGCCAGTGGGACAATATTCTACCACAAGCGGAATTTGCTTATAATGATTCAATCAACAAAAGCACAGGGAAAAGTCCGGTCAATTTGTTTATGGAATGCAGCCAAGAGGAGTTTCAAAATTGAGATATTCATAACATAATGCAACTAGAAGTGCTAGTGTAGACGATTTCACAGAAGCGATGAAGGAACTTCACAGCCAGGTGAAGGAGCCTTTACAAAACTCGAGCCAAGAGTATAAGCGTAGAGAAGATCAACACAGGAGACAACTTCAATTTGAGGTTGGTGATTTGATTCTGGCACATCTGAGAAAGGAAAGGTTCCCGAAGGGGACATATAACAAACTGAAGATGAAGACGATCAGACCATGTAAGGTCTTGAAGAAATTTGGGGCAAATGATTATGATATTGAATTACCCGATGGGATCGAAATTTCTCTGATATTCAATATCTCAGATTTGTACCCATACAAAGCTAAGGAAGAAGGAACAAGTGATGAAGAACTAGAGGTCTAGTGGACAAAGCATATGCCTGTTGCAGAGAAGCCACAGATGGAAAGAATATTAGACAAAAGAGTTAGCAAAAAGACCAGAAGAAAGTAATACTTTGAATACTTGGTCAAGTGGAAAGGACATCTAGTTGAAGATGCCAGCTGGGAGAATGAAGCAGAGATTTAGAAGCATGGAAAAATCATGCAAGAGCTCATGGAAAGGAGCCCATGAAAATTTTCAAGCGAGGGAGTATGATGCAGGAGCATTGCCAATGTCAAGCGAGCGTGGGGCAAGCGCCAATGCATTTTGGGCACATGATGAATTGTTTAAAAAATTTTGAAGATGGATGTGCCAAACATAAATGTAATATTTAAGGAGAGGCGTACTTATAGATTGTAATCATACCTTGAGCGACCTGCTCTCGTCTAAAGGACTAAGAAGGCATTTATGTTAGTTAATGTTAGTTGGTATCTTTGAATTCTCAGATTTGACAGTTTTAGGAGCGGAGGGAAAACATATATATACACCCTCATTGCATTATTGTATGATAGGGAATAACATTACCAAGAGAAGAGCATACAGAGCTGGGACAGATAAACTATGTTTGAAAAAAACCCATGTACAAAGATTTGAGTTAACAGAAGAAGTCTTAATTCAGATTCATGGTGTTGTATTTGTTTCTTGTATGTGTATGCTGAATGGTATGTTCATGGTTTTACTCTTTCTGTTATACATTTTCTTTCTATGTCGTGTATGAATGATTGTAGGATTATGTTTGAAGTCTGAGAGAGAAAGAGTTAGGAAATGAGTTTCAATTGTTTCTCTGTCTTAGCGAGAGTTCCTGCAAGGAGTGCAGTTGAATTGTCCACAAGGAGTGCATTGACAAAGGGTTCAGAGGTTTGTCTCTAAAAGATCAGATAGGATAGATTTTGTCCTCATTTTCTCAAAAGTGCAGTTAGGCACAGGAGCTGTGCAAAGTGTGTGTAGGCCGAGTGAAGCTTCAAGGGTTTGTAACCAGGATGACTTGTTGAGACACTGCTGCCACAGGGAGTGTGCATAGTCAAAAGGAGTTCAACACTTGAAAGTGTTTGAAGGTCTGCCGCAAGGAGTGCCAGCAGGAGTTTTTATGAAATAATTGAAGTCATGGAAAACCTCAGAAGGGTTTGAACCTTCGAAGTCGTCGAAGGGAAGCAAGAAGTTAAGTGCCTTGAAGAGTTGAAAGGAGGTGCAGTGACATCGTGCTACAGGAAGGCAAGTTCCACGCAGAGAAATATTTTGTTTAAATTTCGCAGAAGTTCTCAAGGGAAGAGATGGATGGTCGAAATTCTTCGGAGAGAATTTGTGAAGTCTCGCCAGCCGTCCGATCTAACAGAGAAGCAAGGGGGTTCCGACTGTTTCCAAAGTTTTAAGCTTAAGAGATTGTGAGCCATCAGACCTCACTTAGATACCCGTCAGTCGTGGGATCTGACAGGAGTTGCATGGGGGTTAAACCCTCACAAACAAAGAAAAAGTCCCGAAAGGCATCGGGATATCAGGATTTTGGAATTTGGGATATCGAAAGTCTCAAGGACAGGAGATTGGGTCACTTCATAGTGAAAACACCGAATTTGATATGAGCTGTCCATTCATTGGGACACGTGGCAGATATCAAGAACCCATTGGTATTTCGGCTACTGGGGTTTCGATTTGACAGAGAAATTGAGACATCGGGGAATTGCAAGTCGTGAAATATCGCACTGAATCAGGACTGTCTGCCTATTGAGACACGTGGCGATGATCAAGAGTTCGTCAACATTTCACATGTCGGGACTTTGGGGATCAAGAGGACAGGATTAAGAGCATTTCGGAATTTGATTTCGCAAAATCACGAAATGATTGAGGACTGTCCATCATAGGAGGATGCATGGAGAGAATCCTAGAGTTTAGGGAAAATCCCGATAGGAAAGTCCATCAGCTTATCGGGGTTCAACATTTTGCAAATCATGAAGATAGGAGACCCGCGGATTTTAGAAACGAAAGTTCCAAAATTGTGAAAAGGTGGAAATCCCAGAAAATAATATAAGTACAGGATATCAGGATTCAGGAATTCGAAGTTTGTGTTGACATGATGTTTTTGGCATCGAGAGTCTCGAACTCCTGATACGCGAAAATGCGCTGACCGTTGGATCGAGCGGGAATCACAGTTGTCGATTTCTTTTGGTGACCGAACATCGGAGTTTTGGTAATGTGGGAATTGGGATTTCGGAGGTCGAGGGGATGAGTTGCATGACATTGCAACTCCCAAAATCACGATAAGGAGAAAGGCAAAATAGAGAGAGGAAAGGCCAAGTATCATAATTTCGGGTTTCAGGGGTCTGAGAGACAAGACACTTGGCCACAGGACTCGCGAAAATGCAAAGTTCGATCTTCTGAAATATAAGGGGAAAATTTCTGAAGGTTGTTTGTGGGTGTATATTTCTCGAAAGGGAAATAGAAGGGCCAGTCGAGCACTTTGGGCCAGAAGAGAGGAAAATATCCTGTGTAGATCCTGATCTATGGATCTAGGAGAAGGGGGTTTGCATCATCCAAGAGGAAGAACATTAAAGTACAATCATGTAGCCGAGGATGAATATAATAACGAGGAAGAAGATCATGATTATGAATATCAGGAGCAGGTGGATCATGTAGTCGATGTGTCAGACAAAGAATTTGAAGAGGTTGATCATCCAAATGTAGGAGACAACGATCTCATTGACGATATCGATAACTATAGTAGCGAAAATGATGTTGATGATGATGTTGATAGGAATGAGCCTTTCACCAATATTGATTCTAAACCATATCCTGATACAGATGTTAAACTGGATGAAGAAGAAGATGATTGATATTTAATTCATGTTGAAAAGAAGAGGTATGTGTTTATATATTTTATATGATCTTTATATGATCTTTATATTGTATAATATAGTATATGATACATGTTATTTGTAATTTCAAATTAGGTAATATGGGGAAATTGAGAGTGATGTGAGGGGGGGAGGGGGGGGCTGTATAATTACTAGAGCTTCCACCTTCACATGGTTGCCCCTGTTTAGTAGAGAATGACTATTCTTGAAACCAAGAGGATCTCTACACGACTGCACCTAATCATACCAATGATGTAGTTATGTCTGTCATATGTTGTTAGATATGATCCAAGAGGAAGACCAGTAAAGTAGGGAAAATGATGTTGATGATGATGACGTTGAAAATGAAAATGATCTAATGAATAACTTTCCCATGCATCTTATGGCCATATATATGAGTTAACTTCCCATTTTGAAATAGGCCACTTACATCATAGAACATTGGCCAGTCATGCTAAAGGCTCCAATCAATAGGTCATTTTTGTCATGCTTTCCCTGGGTACATGTAACATTGTTAAGGATATTTGGTCACGATGAGACACATCAATTGCAATTGCAAGGATGATTATAGGCCCTACATCAAATATTGAGCACAACAAGAATGATCCTTGGGGTCTAAACCATGAATTGATGATGAAGATCTAAGGATTTAGTCCCTAATACATGATTCATGGGCCCTAATTGTGTATCCATTATGATCACTGACACAATCTTAACAAGGATGATTATA
>JZKD02S1603034.1:51066-64168 GCA_000966675.3 Picea glauca | reverse complement strand
TGATTCTGAACCAAAAATTAACCTTAGAAGAAAAACAAAAATTTGTATGTTCAACAATGTTGGAGATCAAGAGGCACAAATGTTTTCACAAATCAAGGCCTTACCAGAAGGCGATATGAAGAATTCGCTTCTTGAAACATTTTTGAAATCCATGAGAACAGAACAAAGATCTAAATATGGTGAATCTCAAAAAAGAGAACCTTTGTTTATAGAAGCTTCTTTTGATAGAGATACAAATACTTTTATCAAATATAATAAAGAAGCAAAGCTGCAGAATACTTCAATAATAGATTTGGCTAAAGAAATGATTCTTCTAAGAAAAGAAGTTATTGAATTAAGAGAAAAACTTAGAAAAATGGAAGAAGAGTCTGAATGCAGTTTCAAAATAGATTCTTGGGCCAGGCAAGAAATCCAACAAATCCGTGATGAGTTAGATTCCATACCTCCACCTCTGGAGGATGCACCATTTGAAAATCCAAAATCCTCAACTCAACTCCAAGGGTTAACAACAATGAAGATCTTGCCCATTCGATTTTAGAAGTATCAGGTAAAGATAAATCTAGAAATAAATTTTGAAATATTTCATTTAAATGCACTATTAGATACAGGCTCAGATATGAATTTAGTGCATAAAGATTTAATTCCTCATAAATATTGGTTTCCTAGTAGCTACTCTGCTATAGGTCTGGGGAATATATCTACAGACATGGATTTCAAAATTCCCAAAGGAATTCTATTGTTTGATGAATATGCACTAGGGATGAAATTCTTGTTAGCAGAATTACCAATAGATTGCATCCTAGGAACTCCTTTCCTATCTGCAGTAGAACCACATGGCTCTTGCCAAAATTCCAAAGGTGATCCTGGATATTTTATCACCTTACCAAGTATTAATGGCCATCCACCAAAGAAGAAAATTTTGGCCTTTATTTCTAAATCACATGCTCAAGTCGCTTACTGTTCAAAGAGTATGGTAATAATAAATACTTGGGATCACTACAGAAATGTTCCAGCCACTGAATACCTGGATGATAATACTAGCTGGGAAACATATTGTGAAAATTGGGTGCCTCAATGGCAGTTGAGATGGTCCGAAGGAGTAGAGTTTGGTTTACTAGGATTTTCAAGAAATACCAGCATTCATGTTATTCCACCACAACATGTGATAAGCCAAATGCATCAAGCATCTACTATTGCATCCAGACACAAGTTGGTAGAAATGGGAGATCTAACCAGAATCAGATTTGCAAACAGAAACTGGTTTTGTCAACAAACTCAAACATGGAACCAGACCCCAACATGGAATTTTTTCCAAATCAACAGGATGAGAGATTTACAGTCATGGCCACATCAAGACCCAAATGAAAGATTATTTGAAATCAATTATTTCCAATATAAAGCAATGTGGGATAATGTTTATTTATGGATGGACATGTATAGGTATTATTACTGCATGATCAAGTTCTCTGTTCAATTTGTCTCATTTCCTGAACCAGACTGGTGGAAAAAGTTTGGATTAAACCCAAGTACTATACATCCGGATGTCATCGACACCGCAAGAATATTTCTATTTCCTCACGGAAATTTCCCAGATACTGTTTATAATCTCTAGCAGATTTATGAAAGTGATTGCAAGATGATTTTTTTCAGAGAAAGGCATCCATGGGTTATCAGGACACACTATGTCTTACAACAAGATGAAGATAGCAATGAATATCCTGAAATGTACCATGAAATCTACACCCAACACTGGGATCCAGATCACTTTTGACGTTTTCATGATCAACCAATGGAATAATAATAAGGAATGTCTTATTGGTTGACAAACGTTGCCAGTCGGTTTCCGTGGATTGACGATACCAACCTCCACAATGTACTACATGTCTATTCATGTCTAAATGGCCGACAGTGGTGCCATTCGGGTTTAGTGGGTTGACATAACCAACATCCACTTTGTAATAAATTAATAATGGGCATCCTGGAAACTTGGAGCAGTTCTCCAACTTTTGGCATGGTTTGACCTGCATTTCCAAGATTCTTCTCGACGTGTCATCTTATGTTTGTCTTCTGGTCGAGGAATATTGCACGACTACCCCGTCAGATCTACTATTGAATCTACTTTTCTTAGTGGAGAATAAAGGTTTTGATTTGGTCGGAAGAATCTTGCACGATTGCTACCGCCAAATCCATAAAGCAAATTTAGTGGAAAACATGTAGGGTCCAAAGTCATGTCGAGTCTCATCATCAAAATGATTCCCTTCTCCACAAAATTGTATATAAGGAGATGAGGAGCTCATTCTCGGGGAGGAGTTTTTTAGAGTTCAAGTCAGTCAGTCAGTCTGAGTCTTTCTAAAGATCCCTTCTGTCTGAGCTTTTGAGCCATTTTTCATATGCAAGTTTGCATAAGTTTGTAAGAGTGTAAGTGCGTGAGAGAGTAAGAGCATTTTGCTCTAAGAATCCTACTCATTTGTAATACCCTGGCATCAGAGCTTCAACCTCTCTATTTTTAATATAAAGACTTCCACAAGCGTATTATGTTCTCTGAATATTGTCTCTAAATTGTGCGTATGTTATGAATCTCGTTTCTATTGCCTGCAATTGAAATCTGTGTTCCTTGAATGATTATGTGCCGAAGTTCTCTTGAGAAGTTAGATAAAGTTCTCTCACCCTAGAGATAAGTTTTTCAGAAGGTAGTTATGCCGAGGTTCTCTTAGGTCCTGAATATCACTGGTAGTAAGTCCCGCTAGGCAAGGAGGCCGATAAGGGTAGTTGTAGGTGTTGGGCTGTCTAAAGGTTCTCTAGGAGTTACTGGATGGTTCACATAAGGCCAGAGGTGGGGTTCACATAAGGATCTGCTTGGGGTTCGCTAGGAGAGATGGATTGGTTCTACAGAGAGTAGCAAGAAACAAAAGGTCAAGTAGCAGAAGGAGACAACCACACAAGACAAACAATCTTCAAGATTCATTCTCCGACAGAGGAAGCCCCTGACTTTACAAATGGGTATTTTGGGAAGATCATCATCATAAATGTACAGTATAGGAATATTTTTAGCCTTGGATTTTATATTTCTAACCACCTAAGAATGTGCTTCTATCCAAGGGATTGGATCCTTTTTCAACATGTCATTTAATATTTTCCTATCTTGGGCACAACTTTTATAAAAATGACTGATGTAGTTTAGACTACCCAAGAACCTTTGTAACTGAGTTTTATCAGTTATTTTGTCGAAAAATTTGTCACCAAATTCTATAGCATGTGTCTGTAGAGTAAGTTCCCCATTTCTTATTGTATGGCCTAGATATTTAATCTTTGTTTTGAATAATTCCAGTTTTTTCTTGGAAAATACTAGGCCTACTTGCTTAACTATCTGTAAAAATTTCTTCAGATGTTTAAAATGTTGATCTACAGAGGATGAAAACACAAGTATTTCATCAATATAGACAATGAGCCAGTCAAAGTAGGGCTTCAAAGTGTCATCTATAACCCTTTGAAATTTTGATGGTGCATTCTTTAAACCGAATGACATGACGTTCCATTCATAGTGTCCTGCTGGAACATTGAAGGTTGTTTTAAATTTGTCTTCTTCCTTAATAGCCACTTGCCAGAAACCTGATTTTAGATCAAATTTTAAAAATATATTTTCACCAACAATTCTTGTAACCAAACTGGTTTAGTTTGGGATAGGGTATGTGTCATCATCTAAGACTTTGTTCAAAGGCTTGTAATTTACAACTAGTTTGGGCATGCCTCTTACTTGCTCAGAATGTTTGTTCACATAAAACCCATAGCAATTCCAAGGATTAGTAGATTCTCTGATTAGTTCTTTTTTGAGGAGACCCTTTATTTCTTCTGCACACAGTCTCTGATATTCAGCATTCATAGGAATGGCTATGCTTTTGCAAGGTTTTCCTTGATAGTATTATTTGTATGGAAGAGAAACTTCATGTTTCTTTTGCTTCCAAAAGGCTGTAGGATTTTCTGAGCACACTTGGTCAATAAATTATTGCTTTAGTAGAAGAATTTTTTACTGTATTAGGTTTCAGCTCAGTTGTTCTTTTATCCTAATCCCAACTTGATATTCCTTTAATTCTTCAATCTTGAAGATTTTATTCCTTATGGTTTGTACCATATCTGAAGTTCTAGGAGTAGAAACAAAAGGCAGTTTTATAATGACCTTGTTATTTCCAGAAGAAATGATGATAAAATATCCAGGCTTGTTATCTTGTAGTATAGTAGATCCATGAGGTTCAACAGCTGCAAGGAAAGGTGTTCCTAGAATGCAGGCTATAGGGATATCTGCTAGCAGGAATTTTAAATGTAGGCAGTAATTTTTGAAGCAAAGGATAGTTTCAGGGACCTGAAAAGATATTTCTGTTGGGATATTTCCAAGTCCAACAACAATTTCTTGAGTCTTTTGCCAAAAATTCATAGGAATTATATCTTTATTCAAAAGATTAAGATCATATCCTATATCTAACAATGTTTTCAAATGGAAATGTCTTCCTTGAATTTTCAGATCAATAAGGATATGAAGTTTTTGGTGTTGGATCTGGACAACCTGTTCTTCTTTCTGTTCTCTCTTGCTTTCTTGTTCTTTGATAAACTTTTTAAGTTTACCAATTTATTTTCCAAGATCTCGAATAGAAATTATCTCGACAGAACAACAAGTTAGTCTTGCTTTATGTGTCTTTAAGACCTTTTTAGAGCAATTTCTTGGAATAGAAAATGTTCTTTGAATCTTCCATTCATAGAAATAGATAAACATATCTTTTCTATCCATAAAATCATTCCATTCTTTGGATAAATTCACCTTTTCTTCATATGAACTGTTTTCAACAAAAGATTCTTCATTTGAATGGGTGAAAAGATCCCAATTTAGCATATCTTTCATCCAATTGGATTTCACTCTGTATTTGCTGCAGCCCATCATTAAAGAAAGGAATTTTTTGATTTCAGGAGCAGATGGTCTTTTAAGATCTTCAGGGATATTGACTTGGCATCTCCTGTCGATTTCTGTAAAAGGATTCATCTGTACAACAAGAACACGTGGTTCATGAGGGAAAGGAAAGTCAGAACACTATGGATGTGGATAGGGTTCCCTTGCAGTAGTATGTGGGGGTGGAAGGTTTGTTCGTGGGTTGTGGTTGGCATGTTCAAACTGTAATTGATCATCTTCTTTAAATGTAGAAAGAGTAGATAGAGTGACCAATTTTCCACAATCTAAACATTGTACTGCAAAAGGAACATGACCGATAGAATTTGCTAAAGAGTGGAGTGAGGGATGTAAACAAAAATATGAGGTAGAAGATGAAGAAGAAACCGATGAGTTGTTTCTTGATAGAGGTATTTGTGGGAAAGAGATGACTGCAGAGGATGCAAATTCTTTTATTTGAGCAGAAGTGATGGATCTTGGGATGGGGGCTTTTGGTGTATCTATGACCCAATCTATAGGGAAAGAAAGGTTTTACCATATTATGGTTTGGTGTTCCATTTTTTGGTTCAAGGGGTCTGTCAAAAAGAGGGTACTAGATTGTGAGGTATGGCTAGGGGTATGCAGGGTTGTGGGATATAGAGTATTTGTGTGTCTATAACATCCCCTAGTTTGTATGGATATGTTTGTCCTAGATTGACACATATCAAACCCAATAGTTCTGATTTGTAGTTTTAGTATATCGCCAAGGTTCTCATCAAAAGTATATACATAGAAGTTTGGAAAACAATCAAAGTAAACATGATCATTTGAAAGAGGTGCTACAATTCCTCCTATCAAAGAATCAGTAATTTTGTTGTGTTTCATGTCGCTGACTGTACATAGGGCATAGGCATCAATTCCTTTGTGAACCAGGAAACTAATTCCAACTCTGATACATCCAAAATGTAAATAGTTGGTTCCATGTTTTTTGGCTTCATTTTGGACTTCTTTGACATTTATTAAGGGAATGGTTTGGCTGACATCACTATTTTGTTGTATTCTGCTGATTGATTCTTTTACTATAAATCTCGAGACAACCTTAAGGTGAAACATATTTAGATCTTTATAAACTTGGCTGGGAGAGATAGCAGGTAATTTCCAGGCAGCTTGTGGCTGAGTTTCAACCTCTTCAATACTAGCATAATTCAGACTATGTGATCTGTTATTTACAAACATAGATTCTAAACTACTAACAGATTCTCTTCCAGGAGTACTTTGTTCTTCAACATTTTGAAATTATCGGAAAGAGACTGAAGAATCCATTTTTTATTTAGGAGAGAATACTATAACTGCACAAAAAAGCAGGGTGTTTAATCTTAGTCCTCTACTCCGGAGAGAGAAGATTTCAGATAGGCTCTTGGATGACTACTTAGGCAGAAACTAGTAATTCTTTCAGGAAGTCACAGAAGTGGAAACCTTGTCTTTCAAAGGCCTGAGACTTCTGATATAGCTTTAGAGTGAGTTGCAAGAGTGGAAAATTTGTTTTTCAAAGGCTCGAGACTCTTGATATGGATCTGGATTCTTTTATTAACACACTTTATCACAAAACAACGCTAAAATAAACTTAACTGAGCGAGAGGTCTATTATCATATGGCCATTTGTAAAGTCAGGGGCTTCCTCCGTTGGAGAATGAAGGTTGAACATTGTTTGTCTTATGCGTCTGTCTCCTTCTGCTACTTGACCTTTTGTTTCTTGGTACTCTCTATAGAACCAATCCATCTCTCCTAGCGAACCCCAAGCAGATCCTTATGCGAACCCCACCTTTGGCCTTATGTGAACCATCCAGTAACTCCTAGCGAACCTTCAAACAACCCAATACCTACAACTTCCCTTAGCATCCTCCTTGCCTAGCGGGACTTACTACCGGTGCTATTCGGGACCTAAGAGAACCTCGACACAACTACCTTCCGAGAACCTTATCTCCAGGGTGAGAGAACTTTATCTATCTTCTCGAGAGAACTTCAGCACATAATCATTCAAGGAACACAGATTGCAATTACAGGAAAGTAGAAATGAGAATCATAACATACGCACAATTCAGAGACAATATTCAGAGAACATAATATGCTTGCGGAAGTCTTTATATTAAAAATAGAGAGCTTGAAGCTCTGATGCTAGGGTATTACAAATGAGCAGGATGCTCAGAGAATAATGCTCTTACTCGCTCACACACTTACACTCTTACAAACTTGTGCAGACTTTCATATATAGAATGACTCAAAAGCTCAGACAGAAGGGAGCTTTAGAAAGACTCGGTTTGGGGAGAAGGGAATCATTTTGATGACATGACTTTGGACCCTACATGTTTTCCACTGAATTTTCTTTATCGATTTGGCGATAGCAATCGTGCAAGATTCTTCTAACCAAATCAAAAATTTTATTCTCCACTAAGAAAAGTAGATTCAATAGTAGATATGATGGGGTATTCGTGTAAGATTCCCTGAACAGAAGACAAATATAATATGACACGTTTAGAGGAATCCTAGAAATGCAGGTCAAATCACACCAAAAGTTGGAGAAGTGCTCCAAGTTTCCAAGATGCCCATTATTACACTAAGGTACTCATTATTACAAAGTGGATATTGGTTATGGAAACCCACTAAACCTTAATGACACCACTGTCGGTCATTTATACATGAATAGGCATGGATTACACTGTGGAGGTTGGTATCGTCAACCCACAGAAACCGACTGGTATCGTTTATCAATATTTAATCATTTTCAATATGGGCTGAGAATCTTTGAGGATAATTTAACATATCCCATGATTTGGTATATATTTTTCTTGCAATGAATGGTTGGCCATTCAGAATTTGAAAAATGGTTTTTACCTTTAGTGCCCATTGGAAATGATTTAATATAAAAAGGCATAATAGTTCTCCCTCATTTGGTTCAAATTCAAAAAGATTCTGGATTGATTGTAAAGGTGATATGGAATTTAGAATTCTTGGATCAATTTCTCCTTTGTTTAAACCAAAATCTTTCCACCAATCTGCAAGCCAAATAGGTGGTCTTCCTGATGTGGCTGTATTGACATTCCCAAATTTTACCAAAGTGAGAAACTCTTCTTGTTAAATAAAATTCCACCACAGCTCTTTATAAGATAGATAATGGAAATCCGTTTCTGGGAAATATATGTTTGGATTTCTTTCAGGCCAATGGTATAATAATCTTGGTCTATTTAGGTAGAGATATTGCCGATTATTACCCATGTTGTCTCTAATATCCCATATGAGATCAATATCATGGAATGGATATGTTAGAGCTTCTTGTGCTTCAATTGCCTTTTTAATGGATCTAGCAATTATAGGGGCTACCACATTTGGAATTCTTCTTGCCCTTACCTCTGGTACTAGATTTGAATATGCAAGATGAGTTGTCTGAGATAGAATTTTTGTACTTCTAAGTTCCCAGTGAGGTTTCCATTTAGACTCATAAGTTTCCCAGTTTATAGAATTAGGAATATTAACCAGTATTTCTGTACCATTCCTGAGCTGTACAGAGATTACTAAGCAAAGGTTTTGTAGATGTTCTCTGCTTAAAAAGTCTAGAATAGAATTATCAGTTCCTTTAATATGTTCAATAGAGAAATCAAAATTGATGAACAAAGCTTGCCATTTAGCGAATTTAGTGTCACCGGGGGACTTTATGTCTTTATTCAAGACCTTATTCATAGCAACAACATCAGTTCTTAAAAGAAACTTTTTGTAAATGAGATAAATCTCAAATTTCTGGATAGCATTTAATGTTGCTTTAATTTCTTTGTCTAAAGATGAATAAAATTTTTTTGTTGCTTGCCATAGACCAGAAACAAACTGAATAATTTCTTCTTTTTTCTTATTTCCTTCATTTCTAACTTGTTTAAGAACTTCTCCCCAACCAATGTTACTAGCATCTGTTTCAACTATTTTGGGAAGATCATCATCAGAAATGTATAGTATAGGAAGATTTTTAGCCTTGGCTTTTATATTTCTAACCGGCTGAGAATGTGATTTTGTCCAAGGGCTTGGATCCTTTTTCAACCTCTCATTTAGTATTTTCCTATCTTGGGCACAAATTTTATAAAAATGACTGATGTAGTTTAGACTACCCAAGAACCTTTGTAACTGAGTTTTATCAGTTATTTTGTCGGGAAATTTGTCAACAAATTCTACAACATGTTTCTGTAGAGTAAGTTCCCCATTTCTTATTGTATGGCCTAGATATTTAATCTTTGTTTTGAATAATTCCAGTTTTTTCTTGGAAAATAATAGGCCTGCTTGCTTAACTATCTATAGAAAGTTTTTCAGATGTTTAAAATGTTGATCTACAGAGGATGAAAACACAAGTATGTCATCAATATATACAATGAGCAAGTCAAAGTAGGGCTTCAAAGTGTCATCCATAACCCTTTGAAATTTTGATGGTGCATTATTTAAACCAAATGGCATGACGTTCCATTCATAGTGTCCTGCTGGAACATTGAAGGTTGTTTTAAATTTGTCTTTTTCTTTAATAACCACTTGCCAGAAACCTGATTTTAGATCAAATTTTGAAAATATATTTGCACCAACAATTCTTGTAACCAAACTAGTTTTGTTTGGGATAGGGTATGTGTTATCATCCATGACTTTATTCAAAGGCTTGTAATTTACAACTAGTTTGGGAATGCCTCTTACTTGCTCATAATGTTTGTTCACATAAAACCCATAGCAATTCCAAGGACTAGTAGATTCTTTGATTAGTTATTTTTTGAGGAGACCCTTTATTTTTTCTGCACACAGTCTCTGATATTCATCATTCATAGGAATGGCTCTGCTTTTGCAAGGTTTTCCTTGATAGTCTTCTTTGTATGGAAGATAAACTTCATGTTTCTTCTGCTTCCAAAAGGCTATAGGATTTTCTGAGCACACTTGGCCAATAAATTCTTGCTTTAGTAGAAGAATTTTTTGTTGTATTAGGTTTTGGCTCAATTGTTCTTTTATCCTAATCCCAGCTTGATATTACTTTAATTCTTCAATATTTAAGATTTTATTCCTTATGGTTTGTACCATATCTGAAGTTCTCGGAGTAGAAACAAAAGGCAATTTTATAATGACCTTGTTATTTCCATAAGGAACGCTGATAAAATATCCAGGCCTGTTATCTGTTAGTATAGTAGATCCATGAGGTTCAACGGCTGTAAGGAAAGGTGTTCCTAGAATGCAGGCTATAGGGATATCTGCTAGTAGTAATTTTAAATGTAGGCAGTAATTTTTGAAGCAAAGGATAGCTTCAAGGACCTGAAAAGATATTTCTGTTGGGATATTTCTGAGTCCAACAACAATTTCTTGAGTCTTTTGCCAAAAAGTCACAGGAATTATATCTTTATTCAAAAGATTAAGATCAAATCCTGTATCTAACAATGTTTTCAAATGGAAAGGTCTTCCTTGAATTTTTAGATCAATACGGATATGAAATTTTTGGTGTTGGATCTGGACAACTTGTTCTTCTTTCTATTCTATCTTGGTTTCTTGTTCTTTGATAATCTTTTTAAGTTTACCAATTTCTTTTCCAAGATCTGGGATAGAAAGTATCTGGATAGAACAACAAGTTAGTCTTGTTGTATGTGGCTTTAAGACCTTTTTAGAGCAATTTCTTGGAATAGAAAATGTTCTTTGAATCTTCCATTCATAGAAAGAGATAAACATATCTTTTTTATCCATAAAATCATTCCATTCTTTGGATAGATTCACCTTTTCTTTATATGAACTATTTTCAGCAAAAGCTTCTGCATTTGGATGGGTGAAAAGATCCCAATTTAGCATATCTTTCATCCAATCGGATTTCACTCTGTATTTGTTGTAGCCCATCATTAAAGAAAGGAATTTTTTGATTTCAGGAGCAGATGTTCTTTTGAGATCTTCAGGGATATTGACTTGGCATCTCCTGTCGATTTCTGTACAAGGATTCATCTGTACAAGAAGAACATGTGGTTCATGAGGGAAAGGAAAGTCAGAACACTATGGATGTGGATACGGTTCCCTTGCAGTAGTATGTGGGGGTGGAAGGTTTGTTCGTGGGTTGTGGTTGGCATGTTCAAATTGTAATTGATCATCTTCTTTAAATGTAGAAAGAGTAGATAGAGTGACCAATTTTCCACAATCTAAACATTGTACTGCAAAAGGAACATGACCAATAGAATTTGCTAAAGAGTGGAGTGAGGGATGCAAATAGAAAGATGAGGTAGAAGACGAAGAAGAAACTGATGAGTTGTTTCTTGATAGAGATCTTTGTGGGAAAGAGATGACTGCAGATGATGCAAATTCTTTTATTTGAGCATAGGTGATGGATCTTGGGATGGGGGCTTTTGGTGTATCTATGACCCAATCTGTATGAAAAGAAAGGTTTTCCCATATTATGGTTTGGTGTTCCATTTTTTGGTTCAAGGGGTCTGTCAAAACAAGGGTACTGGATTGTGAGGTATGGCTAGGGGTGTGCAGGGTTGCGGGATACAAAGTATTTGTGTGTCTAAAAAATCCCCTAGTTTGTATGGATATGTTTGTCCTAGATTGACACATATCAAACCTAGTAGTTATGATTTGTGGTTTTAGTATATCCCCAATATTCTCATCAAAATTATATACATAGAAGTTTGGAAAACAATCAAAGTAAATAGGATCATTTGAAAGAGGTGCTACAATTCCTCCTATCAAAGAATTAGTAAATTTGTTGTGTGTCATGTCCCTGACTGTACATAGGGCATAGGCATCAATTCCTTTGTGGACCAGGGAACTAATTCCAACTCTGATACATCCAAAATGTAAATAGTTGGTTCCATGTTTTTTGGCTTCATTTTGGACTTCTTTGACATTTATTAAGGGAATAGTCTCACTGACATCACTATTTTGCTGTATTCTGCTGATTGATTCTTTTACTATAACTCTCGAGACAACCTTAAGGTGAAAAATATTTAGATATTTATAAACTTGGCTGGGAGAGATAGCAGGTAATTTCCAAGCAACTTGTGGCCGAGTTTCAACCTCTTCAATACTGGCATAATTCAGACTATGAGATCTGTTATTTGCAAACATAGATTCTAAACTACTAACAGATTCTCTTCTGGGAGTACTTTGTTCTTCAACATTTTGAATTTCTCGGAAAGAGACTGAAGAATCCATTTGTTATTTAGGAGAGAATACTATAACTGCACAGAAAAGTAGGGCGTTTCATCTTAGTACTCTACTCCGGAGAGAGAAGATTTCAGATAGGCTCCTAGCCGATTGCTCAGGTAGAAACTAGTAATTCTTTCAGGAAGTCACAGAAGTGGAAGCCTTGCCTTTCAAAGGCTTGAGACTTCTGATACGGACTCAGAGTAAGTTGCAAGAGTGGAAACCTTGTCTTTCAAAATCCCGAGACTCTTGATATGACTCTGAATTCTTTTATTATCACACTTTATCACACAACAATGCTAAAATAAACTTAACAGAGAAAGAGGTCTGTTATCATACCCGGTGCGAAAATGGCTTCATGGCTCTGATACCATTTGTAAACATAGAAGTTGGAGGTTGGTAATGATAGGCTCAACATATCAAGTTTCTTATTCAACACGAATACCTGTTTTATTTCATGGAAACCCTTCTGAGTGCTAGGTGTAACGAACTTGGAACGAGAGCTCGAGAGGTATGCCCCCTACATTTGAGGCAATGTTTTGTTGTTCATTTGCTTTTTTAGTATTCTTCCAGCGGAAGATGAGGGTTCTATCCTATGGTTTCAATGCTCTGGTTCGAGTTCCCTTCATTGAATGTTTGGACAATTTACCTTTGTGCTCTACCTTTTTTCGGTTGGGTTTCACTTTGTCTGTACATGGAATTTAAAAGTCTTGACGTAACATGTAAGAGGGTTATTCCTTGTTAAATGAAGTTTCATTTACAATTTATAGAATTTATTTATAGACATCATTTTGTTTGTTTGATGTGCGATGTTTTAGGGTTTTAATAAAGTTCTGCACACCTTTTCCTTAGTTCTTCACTCTATTAATATCTCAATTGTTTCAGTTTAATTTATTGTTGACTCTTTATAGAGTGTTCCCGTAATGGGCGTAACTCGTTACACATGAGAGTATTATGTTTATATGTTGTTGATATAAGATTTTGTTTGGATACTCTAAC
>JZKD02S1603023.1:123142-138792 GCA_000966675.3 Picea glauca | reverse complement strand
ACTGCTGCTTCCTGTTTACAAGAAGCTTGTGGAAAATCTGGTGTGGGTTTCCTCCCATCAAACAGTTGAATCAGATACTTTGCACGGGACAAACTGGAAAGCGTTATTACAGGTTAGTTTATTAGTGTTCTTTAAGTAGTTTAGATAGATATATATAGTTCAGATTTATAGTTAGGATTGTTATTTTAATTATTCAACTTTGATAATTGTCATTTTATTTTTGTTTCATACAATTATAAAATTAAAAAATAATAGCTTTGTTGTCATAGGATAGCTCACAAATGGTTTTTTTGGGTTTTCGATTTAAAATCTGTAATCTGTAAATACTTTACATTTGTAGTTGGGATCTAATTCTGTTGATAATTGAACATTTAATTTCATAGACTTATTTTTGTATAATATTAGACAATAGATTGTATATATATATTTCAGATTTGTTTATTAGTTTGATTTAATTGTTGTTTTCATTTAGATTAGTTCCTTTAGTTAGTTTTCTTTCGTTTTCATAGGACTTAGAACAGCCAACGGAGCCGCTAAACCTGTCGGGGTGGATCATCCCAAACGGCTTGGGTTATTTAGACAACCCCGGATCGGATCCACTCCTCCAGTTGACAAGCATTCATTTTCACCCGTCAACAACCACCAATGACTTTTTTGAGTGAAATTCATCGGTGTTGTGCCAGGGGATTTTTTGGAAATCAAACCACTCTCTAATGTCGTTATTTTTCTTTCCATTACCCTTCTTTTCTTGTGTCTTTGAATGGTTTTTTGGGAGTTTGTTTGTTAGGGTCGTATTTATCATACTTTGTTTGTTTCATATTTTCATACCTAAACTCTTGTTTGTTTTGGTGCTTAAATTTCTGCTCTATTTTGACAGCACATCGATAAGAAACTCCCAGTGATGAGATGTCTAGAAACTCCATTTTGGTTTGGATGTACCTGTGTAGAGCCCCGCGGTATTTCAAAACCAAATGTAGCTCATAATATTTGATACCCATCTTGGTGCGCAAGGTATGGAAGGTATTGGTGAACTCTGGCACTGCTTTTCCCCTCTCTTAATGTGGAGTGGTCCATCTCTTGTACTGGTCTTCATAGTTTCCAACATGTTAATATTTTTCCTTGATGACATCTACAAAAGATTCCCAACTAGGTTCGGCCTCAAACATTCCATACTCATCTATGTAAATTTTCTCGTAGTAAGTTTCCCACCAATGTTTGACATGTGGGAGAGCCTTAAGGATCACGAAGGTGATATTTTCCCTTTTGAAAAAATTTTGCACACAAAAATAACCTTCTAGCATATTTAACCATTTTTCCAGAGTATCTGCATCTATCTAACCTTCAAATATGGGAATATCAAAATTAATTTGTATCTTGAAAGGAGAAATTCCTCCAAATTGGTTTCTTTATGAAGACGCATATGCTTTTATAGGAAGGCATCGACGAATTTGGGAAAAATTATCCATCATTTCATCCCTTTGTCACATGAGAGCTTGCTCCATCAACATATTAATAGAATATTCTACTCCAACATTTTTATTTTATTCCACCATAAATGATTTCTTGGGCGTGCAAGAGCGATTTTCCTCAAGAGAGACAAGATCGAGACCCAACTTTCTATACTCATACCTTATTGGGGACATGAATTGAAAAACAAACAAGAGGATCATGTTATGATACCGATGATCCATATTATTTTGAGCATGAAATGAGAGAGAAGATATAATAAATAAATATGTCGAGATATTTCAAGAGATCCAATAATGTAAAAGAGATATATCAGATATATATAACAAGAGGCACAAATATATAGTAATACAAAATTTCTATTAATGAGTGAAATGTACATAACTATAAAATTATAGAGTAAAAGACTCACTAGAATGGTGACAACTTATCTCTGAGAAGAGATGTGATGGCTACGCTAATTCGCAAGAAGAAGATGAGTAAAATGAGGATTGGAAGGCCTTTTTAACATAAATAGAGAAACCCTAAACATCTAAAAACCTATCCCCCAAAAGATTAAAATTAAAAAGGTTTGCGGCCTCAATGTGAAGATGAAGTTCCAAAAGTCATGTGGGTCGCAATGGGATAAA
This sequence comes from Picea glauca, assembly GCA_000966675.3. Classification (NCBI taxonomy): domain Eukaryota; kingdom Viridiplantae; phylum Streptophyta; class Pinopsida; order Pinales; family Pinaceae; genus Picea; species Picea glauca. The sequence continues at coordinate 136,696 of JZKD02S1603023.1, read as the reverse complement.
TCGGTACAAAAAATTCCAGGGGTCATAAATTTTGCATACAATATTCGTTTTAGGCGCACGATATCCTATTGGAATGGTGTATCCAAGGAATAAAAATCATGTTGTCAAACTTTGACTTTTTTTATATTTTGATAGTGGCAAGCTCCAAAAATGTTGTTTATGGCCTCAAAACAACCCCATAAGTTTAGGACTCTAAAATATAGGAAATAAATGCCAATGATGAAACTGCTATGATCTGATTGGAATAGGCAGGTGGCCACCGATATCCATCAGGATCAATCCTCCCCCCATAGGGAGCAATGGCTTTCATTACGTTGAGTTCCCATGGGAGATGGGAAAGTGTTCATTGAATATGAACCTTGGTGAGTTGCTTTCCATGCTGGAGACATTATGTTGATTGGCTTGTGGAAGGTTGTCATGAACCTAATGTTGGAGGGGTTGGACCTTGTTAAATAGTCCGACTGCATGAAATGACTGTGTGCAGAAGGAATCTTTGTGATTTGCTTCAATTTTTTTGACCTTCTTCTACTGGATATAGGGGGATGGAATCGAGGCCGTAGTGGTCATAGTTTCCTTATGTTCACTTCCTGAATGAATCGGGAAGAAGATAAACTTCATCGTATGAGAGAAAAATTTTATGCACTGTTGTGTCGAAATAATATTCCAAACTACCTTTGGTATCCTGTAGAGATGAGCCCCTTGAATAAAAATGACACTACGAGGTCGAGACTCATAAACAACATGCTACTTCCACAATTATGGATGGCCCACAATAAAATCACAGACATCCAATGGGAAAACATCACACAATGCCTCATTCTTGAAGGAATTGATGTCGTAGGACAAGCGACATTGTTGGCAGACACATAGATCTCGTCCCTGGTGAAGCCACCCAATATTGTATGACTACAAGTATGGTGTTGTTGGCAATTCCAAATATTTTACGACCTCTACCGAGATGAGATTATTTTGGCTTCCACTATCAACAATGAAATGCAACAGGATCCCCTTCACCCACATATGTGAATGGAAGAGGAGCTCCCCCTCTTCAGGATATTCTGGTGTTTCTTGTTGGATTGTTGTGGTTGCGACAGTTATAGTGGGGTCTGCGTCGATGATTTGTCTCCTTCCATTATTTTCTGAATTAGATTTTGAATCTAGGTTTGGCTCTTTATCTTTGATCTTGACCACCAATGAATTTTTTGAGAAACATTCATCGGTGTTGTGCCAGAGATTTTTGTGGAAATCACACCACTTTCTAGTGTCAATTTTTCTTTCCCTTACCCTTCTTTTCGTGTGTCTTGGACGGGTTTTCGGGAGGCTATACAATCTTGATGGATATTGGTGGCCACCCACCTATTCCAACTGGATCACACATATTTTTCTTCATTGGAATTTATTTCCTATATTTTTGAGTCCTAAACTTTTGGGGCCATTTTAAGGCCCTAAAACACATTTCTAGAGCTCACCACAACCAAACTGTACACAGAGTCAAAGTTTGACGACATAATGTGTAGTCCTCAGATAGACCTTTCCAATGGGATATCGTGCACCTAAAAACAAAGATTACATGCAAAGGTTATGACCCCGGGAAGTTGTTGTACCAACTTACCCCAATGGGGGCCCATGTGAATTTTGGTGCTTCATATCCACATCGTGGCCACAAACCTTTTGGATTTTCATCTTTTAAGGGCTAGGTTTTCAGATGTTTAGGGTTTTTCCATTTATGTTAAAAATGCCTTTTGAGACTCATTGTAATCATCATCTTCTTGTGCATGAGCATAGCCATCACATATCTTATTAGAGATAAGTTGTCTCCATTCTAGCAAGTCTTTCACTCTTTAATTTTACAGTTCTGTACATTTCACTCATTAATAGAAATTGTGTATTACTATATATCTATTCCTCTTGTTATATATATCTAATATATCTATGTTATATTATTGGATCTCTTGCAATATCTTGATATATTTCTTTATTATATCTTCGCTCCCATTTTTTGCTCAAAATAATCTAGATCATTGTTTGTTAGGGTCGTATTTACCATACTTTGGTTGTTGGATATTTGGAGATCCAAACTCCTGTTTATTTTGGTCCTTAAATTTCTTCTCAATTTTGACAGCATATCGATAAGCATCTCCCTGTGATGGGATGTTCGAAAAATACATTTCAATTTGGATGTAGCTATGTAGAGCCTCACAATATTTCAGATCCAAATGTCACTCAGAATCTTTCATACCCAGCTTGGTAAAAAAGGTATGGAAGGTAATGGTTAAACCTGACACTCCTTGGCCCCTCTCTTGATGCAGTGCAGTCCATCTCATGTATTGGTCTTCATAGTTTCTAATGGGGTAATATTGTTCCTTGACATCATCTATGAAATATTCCCAATTGAGTTCGACGTCGAACATTCCAGACTCCTCTGTGGAAATTTTCTTGCAGTAAATTTGCCACCAATGTTTGACATGTGGGAGAGCCTTAAGGAGCGCGAAGGTGATCTTTTCCCTGTCAAAAAAATTGTGCACAGAGAAATATGTTGAGATTCAACACGAAGATCCTAGTGAAAATTATGCACCTACACTAGGATGGAGCCTCTGGCTATTTTTAGGTGGAATTCTATTTTTAGATGATGAGAAAATTTTATTTATAGATGATGTCTATTTATAGATAATAAGAGAATTCTATTTATAGATGTACGTCAAATATTATTATTCCTTAATAATAGTTGGACAATAAATATTAGTCTATTCTCAATGAGCACTTGGAAATAACTAACTAAAGTGGCAAATCAGTTAGCTATAGGAAATTCAAGTTCAAAGGTTGATTGGTAGGACATGCAAGTCAAATTAGTTGTAACTGAGTGATTCAAAGTTGTATCAGAGTTGGATGTGTAGTTATGTTAGTTGTGAAGTAGTTTAACTCAGTTAAGTGAGTTAAGATCAGTTGTAGTAGTTGTAACTGAACTTACACTAGTGAGAGATTAGTGAATTAATTATTAATTAATTCACAATCAGTGATATCACATGCAACTGAATATTTACCACTGTTAACTACATGCATGTCAGATCTAGTGGAGACCCAGTTGAGATAACAGGTGAAATGGATAGTTTGACTATCAATTGTGACATTAGTGAGTGCATTCATGCAACCAAAAACATAGTGGATGTGCCCATGAGGATTGCGTATCTTAAGAAAGAGGATTTCATTCATTGCAGGGATTTCCATCAGTAGGGATTGTGTAAAGGAGGCAGACTATCTGGAAGCAATAAATTGGCACATGAATTTGTCAATTTTTGTATGACATTGTGAGATGATTGTATATTGTACTGAGAGCTCTTGGATTAGAGTTTTGTATGATATTTTTCATGATCTATGATATATACATAATATATGATAGTGGGGTTTTTATCTTTATGCTTTCCTGGTAAAACATATGTGTTATGTGTGATTGATCTTTCTTCTTGATATTACAATTGGCGATCGTGTTTTAAATTCCACAAGAATATTTGTAGAAGCTATTTTGTATTTAACAGTGGCATATAATTGTTAGATCATGAGAATCCAGGAAATACATAATTTGTATTAAAAATTTCACATGGTATCAGAGCATAGAAGATTGCAGAAGTTGAGTTTGTGATTGGATATAATTCAAATTTGCAGAAAGACTTTCTCAGTGCTACAACTAATTCAAGATTGAAATGGATTTCAATGGCTTGAGGTTACAGTATGCACTCGAGGGAAGCTCAAACCGATTTTATTGGAAGGAAAGGATGGAGGAAGTACTCGAAGACAATGGCTTGAAGGAATTCATTGACAAAGATGTTCCTAAGTCAGATGTTATAGATGCTGCAAATCTTGATGCATGGCAAAAGAAAGTGGCAAAGGTGAGAAGGATCCTGTTATAGGGAGTACGAGACCACATTGTCTCAATCCTCCATGGGAAAGTTACACCATATGAAATGTGGAATAATTTTACGGATCTATTCCAAAATAGCAACGACCATAGGAAATTGGTGCTCAAAGATAAACTCAGGAAGTTCAAGATTGAGAAGGGCGACTCCATTCCAAAATATCTCAGGAAGCTTGTCCAATGTCAGGATGAGCTGGGGAGTGTGGTAATAATAGTCCCTAATGATGATTTTTTGAGCTTGGCTCTCGTAGGACTTCCCACGAGTTGGCACAGTTATCAAGACTCTGTCAATGGAAGGGAAAATTTGCCAGATTGGGAATGACTATGGTCGGATCTAGTGAAGGATGAGTTTAGGTAGAACACTAGAGATGGATATTCATAAAAGCATGATGATGAAGAGGATTATGATTTGGATTCCAAGGAAAGGAAAGGGAAGGGGAATGAATTCCATTCAAAATCTGAGTTTAAAGGCAAGAAGCCGGATTTGTCCAAAGTGAAGTGTTTTCACTATCACGAACATGGGCAGCTCGCTACTAACTGTACTCAAAAGAATAATAACAAGAAGGTTGTTGGAGTTGCAGCTGGTGAGTCCCTTTCCTCACAATTAGAAATTTAATTATCCTTGATCGCATACATGGTGTCAAGTTCATTGGGATCGGTGTGGTATTTCGATAGTGGCACTTCCTTCCACATGACGGGAGATAAGGAGCTTTTCAATGACTTGGAGGAGAAAGATCTCAAAATGCATATAGATATGGGTGATGATGGATGAAACAGTGCGATTGGCATTGGTACCATTACATTTCAGAGGGATTCAGGTAAACCATTTCAATTGAAAGATGTTATGCATGTTCCAAGTCTAAAGAAAAACTTGGTCTTAGTTGCAATGTTGGAGGATAGAGGCTATGACGTTGTTTTCAGCGATGGAAAAGATTTCCTATGAGATAAAACAATGGGTCAAGTCAAGAAGATAGGGATTCGGGTTAAGAATATCTACAATATGGAGGTAGATGGTTGCGCTTCCATGATGGGTAAGGTAGAAAAAGTTGTGATCCAGGATGAGGGAGAATTATGGCATAGGCAATTGGGCCATCTTCATCATGGAGACTTGAAAATCATGCAACAAATATCTACTGGACTTCCAATGGGAACACTTGCTTAGTTAGATCAGTGAAAGGGTTGCACCATGGGGAAGTATGTAAAGTCCACCTTTCATGAAAATGATAACAGTACTTCGGTGATCCTGGAGAGAATTCACATAGACGTATGTGGACCATTCTCGATTGCTTCAACAACAAAACATAAGTATTATGTTATTTTTGTTAATGACTTTTCTCGTAAATGCTGGATCTTCTTCATGCAGAAGAAGGATCAAACATTCTCAAAGTTCTGTGAGTTTAAAGCATTGGTGGAGAAAGAGTCGAGGAAGCAAGTGAAGGATCTAAGGAGTGATAATGGTGGAGAATACATCTTTAATGAATTCAAAGACTTCTGCAACAAAGAAGGAAATTGAAGAGAACTCATAGTGCCTCATAACACACAAAAAAATGGGGTCACAGAGAGGAAGAACAGAACTATCGTTGGTGCAGCACAAGCGATGTTGCATGATTAGGGCCTACCAATGCATTTGTGGGTAGAAGCATGAAACAATGTGGTTTATGTGAAAAACCATTGTCCTCATAGAGTACTTAGCATGAGTACACCTGAAGAAGATTTCACTCATAAGAAACCATATGTTTCTCACTTTAATATTTTTGGCTCATCTTTTTATGTGCATGTGACCAAGAACATCAGGAAGAAGCTGGAGCCGACTTTTGAAGTTGGGATATTTGTGGGGTACACAAAAACACCACACAATTATCGTGTGTATTTTCCTAATAGTAAGATGACTATTATGCGACAGGATATAAAATTCGATGAGGAGAAAGCCATGTGATTGTCGCTTGAGAGGTAGATAGACTTGCATGCAGAGGAGGAACTGTTGGTTCCCAAAGATGAGTCTCAAGATGTGGATCAGCCACATGAGTAGGTTCATGGAGTGGAGGAAGCCACTCATGTATAGCCATCCATTAGAAATGGAAACAAGCGCACCATAGAAGCTAATAGATTGAGACTAGATGCTGCACATAATGTAGGAGCCCCTACTTCACAGTGCAAATAGAGAAAGTTTCTTGATCGATTTACTGGATACATGGATCTCATGAGAAAATGAATTGTGACTAAACCATATTCCTTTCACGAAGCAGTGCAGGATCCCACTTGGTTTTATTCAATGGTGGAGGAGTATGACTCCATTGTCAAAAATAGTGCATGGAAAATTGTCCCAAGACCGATTGACAAATCAGTGGTAGGTTCGAGATGGATCTACAAGGGTAAGATTTTAATAATTGTTATTTATGTTGATGATTTAATACTGACTGGCGATGAGCAGCTGATACACTCATGTAAGGAGGACCTTTCAAAGGAGTTCGAGATGAAGGATATGGGCCTCCTTCATTATTTCCTTGGATTGGAAATATGGCAGCGAGATGGTGAATGTTTTGTGTCTCAACGAAAGAATGCAAGGGAGATACTAGGTAAGTTTCACATGGAAGGATGCAAACCCATGGATACTTCTCTTCCAGAAAACTGGAGGAAAGAGGATGCTACTTCTGGAGAGGTAGTGGATTCTACTGTCTATCGACAGTTAGTGGGTTCACTAATGTATCTAGTGAACATGAGACCAGACATTTTCTATGCGGTTAACCAGCTGAGTCAAGTGATGGTTAAGCCTACCAAGCTCTTTTGGAAGGCGGGTAAACATGTCTTGAGATACCTGAAGGGCACATATGATTATGGATTATGGTATAGAAAATCATATGAATTGAAGTTGCATGGCTTCACGGATGCAAATTGGGCGGGCAGCCCAACAAACAGTAAGAGCACATCAGGGGGGATCTTTAGTATCGGATCTACAATTGTTTCTTGGTACAACAAGAAGCAGAGATCCATGGCACTCAGTACAACAGAAGTGGAATACATGGCAATGAGTCAAGCTGCATGTGAGGGTATTTGGATGAGAAATATCTTGGTTGGTTTGTTTAGTTCTCATTTATATCCGATAGAGATTCATTGTGATAATCAGAGTTGCATTAAACTCTCGATTAATCATGTGTTTCATGATAGATCTAAGAATATAGATATCTGGTATCATCATATTATATATTGTGTGCATCAAAAGATCATGTTTCTTCAGTACATTCCTACAGAAGATCAGGATGAAAACATTCTGATGAAGGTGCTCACCAGGAGAAAATTCGAATACCATAGAGACAGGATCGAGGTGAAGGATAATCCCTTTCTTGTTGAAAGGGAGTGTTGAGATTCAACAAGAAGATCCTAGTGAAAATTATGCACCTACACTAGGATGGAGCCTCAGGGTATTTTAGGTGGAAGTATATTTTTAGATGATGAGAAAACTCTATTTATAGATGATGTTTATTTATAGATGGTGAGTGAATTCTATTTATAGATGTATGTCGACTATTATTATCCATTAATAATAGTTGGAAAATCAATATTAGTCTATTCTCAATGAGCACTTGGAAATAGCCAACTGAAGTGGAAAATCAGTTAGCTATAGGAAATTTGAGTTCAAATGTTGATTGGTGGGACATGCAAGTCGAAATAGTTGTAACTAAGTGATTCGAATTTGTAACAGAGTTGGATGTGTAGTTATGTGAGTTGTAAAGTAGTTTAACTCGGTTAAGTCAATTAAGCTCAATTGTACTAGTTGTAACTGAACTTACACTAGTGAGAGATCAGTGAATTAATTATTAATTAATTCACAATCAATGATCTCACGTGCAACTGAAGATTTACCTCTATTTAACTACATGCATATCAGATCTAGTGGAGACCTAGTTGAGATAATAGGTGAAAGGGACAATTTGACTATCAATTGTGACATTAGTGAGTGCACTCATGCAACCACACACACAGTGGATGTTCCCATGAGTATTGCACAACCTAGGAAAGAGTATTTCATTCATTGCATGGATTTCCATCAGTAGGGATTGCGCAGAGGAGGCAGGTTGTTTGGAAGCAGTAAATTGGCACATGAAATTGTCAATTTTTGTATGACAGTGTGAGGCAATTGTATATTGTATTGAGAGCTCTTGGATTAGAGTTTTGTATGATATTGTTTCATGATCCATGATATATACATAATATATGATAGTGGGGTTTTTAACTTTATGCTATCCTGGTAAAACATCTGTGTTATGTGTGATTGATCTTTCTTCTTGATATTGCAATTGTCGATCATGTTTTAAATTCCACAAGAATATTTGTATAAATGATTCTATATTTAACAGTGGCATATAATTTTTAGATTAGGAGAATCTAGGAAATACATAATTTGTATTAAAATTTCTACAATATAACCTTATACCAGATTTAACCATTTTTCTAGAGCATCCGCATCTATCTGACCTTTAAATATGAGAATATCAAAATTAATTTGTACCTTGAAATGAGCGATGCCTCCAAAGTGGCTTCTTGATGAAGATGCATCTTCTGTTATAGGTAGGCATCAAAGAATTTGGGAAAAATTCTCTATCATTTCATCCCTCTGTCGTGCAAGAGATTGCTCGAACAACAGACTAATAGAATCTTTTGCTTCATCATTTTTCTTTTCTTCTGCGATGAAGGGTTTCTTGGGCATGAAAAATTGATTTTCCTCAAGATAGACAAGATAGAGACCTGAATTTCTATACGTATACCTCATTGGGGACATGCAATGAAAAATGACAAAGAGAAGCCCACTTTGATACCACTGATCCAGATTATTTTGAGCACGAAATGAGAGCGGAGATATAATAAAGAAATATACCGAGATATTGTAAGAGATACAATAATGTAAGAGAGATACATCAGATATATATAACAAGAGGAAAAACTATATAGTAATACGTAATTTCTATTAATGAGTGAAATGTACAGAACTCTAAAATTACATAGTGAAAGACTCGCTAGAATGGTGACAACTTATCTCTGAGAAGTGATGTGATGACTATGCTCATTCACAAGAAGAAGATGAGTACGATGAGGCTCGAAAGGAATTTTTAGCATAAATGGAGAAATCCTAAACATCCAAAAACTTATGCCCTAGAAGATGAAAATACAACAGGTTTGCGGACGCAATGTGGATATCAAGTGCCAAAAGTCATGTGGGCCCTGATGCGATAAGCTCGCACAACAACTTACCATGGTTGTAACATTTTCATATGATCTCTATTTTAGGCACAAGATATCATGTTGGAAATGTCTATCTAATGAATACACATTATTCCTTCAAAATTTGACTCAGTCTACAATTTGACTCTAGCAAGCTCGAAAAACGCTAATTAGGGAATCAAAATGGCCCCTGAAGTTTAGGACTTGAAAATTTAGGAAATAACTGCCAATGATGAAAAATACATGTGATCCAGTTGGAATAGGTGGGTGGCCACTGATATCCTCCTCGATCAATCCTCTCCCCTTAGGAAGTGATGGTCTCCATTGCATTGAGTTCCTGTGGGATATGGGAAAGAATTTGCTGAATCTGAACCTTGGCGAGTTTCTTTCCTTGCTGGAGACGTTACATTGTTTGGCTTGTGGAGGGTTGTTATGAATCTGATGTTGGAGGGGTTGGACCTTTTTAAATAGTCTGACTGCATGAGATGACTATGTGCATAAGGAATGTTTGCTTCAATTTTTTCGACTTTCTTCTCCTGGATAGAGAGGGATCGAATTGAGGTCACTATGGTCATAGTGTCCTCATATATACTTACTTTCCAAATTGTGAAGAAGATAAACTTCATCGTATGAGAGACAACTTTGTTGCACTATTTTGTCGAAACAATAGTCAGAAGTACCTATGGTATCCTAAAGAGATGAGCCCCTAGAGTAACAATGACACTATAGGATTGAGACTCGTAAACAACATGGCGATCCAACATATATGTCTATCCCAAAGAAACATCACAAACACTTAGTTGGGTAACATCACACAATACCTCATCCTTGAAGGGCTTGATGTCATAGGATATGTGGCACTATTGGCTGACACAGAGATCCCGTCCCTGGCGAAGCCACCCAATGTTATATGGATGTGAGTCTGGTGTTGTTGATAATCCCAACTATTTGATAGCCTCTACTAATATGAGGTTATTTTGGCTTCCTCTATCAACAATAAAATGCAACAGGATCCCCTTCACCCACATCTTTGAATGGAAGAGGTGCTCCCCCTCTTTAGGATCTACTGGTATTTTTGGTTGGATTGTTGTGGTTGAGACAGTGGTAGTGGGGTCTGTGTCAATGATCTATCTCCTTCAATTATTTTCTAAATCATATTATGAATCCAAGTTTAGCTCTTTGTCTTTGATCTCGACCACCAATAACTGTTTTGAGTGACATTCATCAGTGTTTTTCTAGGAAATTTTTGTGGAAATCACACCACTTTCTAGTGTCATTCTTTGTCTTTTCCTTACCCTTCTTTTCCTATATTTTGGATTGGTTTTTGGGAGGGTATTTGTTAGGGACATCTTTATCATACTTTGGTTGTTGCAGATTTTCATACTCAAACTCCCATTTTTTATGGTGCTTAAATTTCTACTCGATTTTGACATCATATCGATAAGACACTCTTAGCAATGATATATCTAGAAACTCCATTTTGGTTTGGTTGTACCTGTCTAGATCCCCATGATATTTCAAAACCAAATTTTGCTCATAATATTTGATTCCTAGCTTGGTGCACAAGGTATGGAAGGTATTGGTGAACTCTGAAACTGCTTGGCCCCTCTCTTGACGCAACATGGTCCATCTCATGTATTGGTCTTCATAGTTTCCAATAGGGTAATATTGTTCCTTGACGACATCTATGAAATATTCTCAATTGGGTTCGACCTCCAACATTCCAGACTCCTTTGTGGAAATTTTCTCCCAGTAAGTTTCCCAACAATGTTTGATATGTGGGAGAGCCTTAAGGAGAATGGAGGTGATTTTTTCCCTGTCGAAAAGATTGTGCATAGAGAAATAACCCTCTAGCATATTTAACCATTTTTCCAGAGCATCCGCATCTATCTAACCTTCAAATATGGGAATATCAAAATTAATTTGTACCTTGAACGGAGTGGTGCCTCAAAATTGGATGCTTGATGAAGAAACATATGYTGTTATAGGTAGGCCTCGAAGAATTTGGGCATAATTCTCCATCATTTCGTCCCTCTGTCACGTGAGAGATTTCTACAACAACATATTAATAGAATCTTTTGCTCTGTCATTTTTCTTTTCTTCCACCATGGAGGGTTTCTTGGGTGTTTGAGAGATATTTTCCTCAAGAGAGACAATGATCCAGATTATTTTCGGCAAGAAATGAGATCGGAGATATAATAAAGAAATTCATAGAGATATCGCAGATATTCAATAATATAACAGAACTGTATCAGAGATGCAACCATAAACACATATATACAGTAATACATGATTTCTATTAATGAAATAAATTTACAGATACTGTAAAAATACAGAGTGAAAGACTTGCTAGAATGGTGGCAGCTTATCTCTGAGAAGAGATGTAACGGTTACTCGTATTCGCAAGAAGATGATTACAATGAGGCTCTGGAGTCCTTTTTACAATAAGCAGGAATGAAAAAAACCCTAGACATCCAAAAACCTAACCCTGGGAGATGAAGCACCAAAAGTCATGTGGGTCCCGTTTGGGTAAGTGAGTACATCAACTTCCCAGGGTCGTAACTTTTGCATACGATCTCCGTTTTAGGCGTGTGATAGCTCGTTAGAAAGGTATCATCAAGGAGATTAATTTTGGGGGCTCAATCATGCCTTTGGCTATAATTGAGAACCTTTATCGTGAAAAATCTTCATTTGGTCCCTCAAAATTGCCCCGAAAGTTAAAACCTACTAAAAATAGTAAATTGCCAAAATTGCCAGAAATCCATTTTGAGCCATTTGGAAAAGGTGGGTGGCCACCTATATCCACCTGGATCAATCCTCCCTCCTTAGGAAGCAATGGTCTCCATTGTGTTCAGTTCCTGGGGGAGAGGGAAAATCATTTGTTGAATCTGTATCTTGGTGAGTTGCTTGTCTTGTTGGAGACGTTACGCTGCTTAGTTTGTGAAAATCTATCACGAACTTGTTGCGGTTGAGGCTGCTCAACAAGTTGAGATACATGAGAGGACGATGTGAAAAAATAATCTTTGCACTTTGCTACAGCATTGTCGACCTTCTTTTGTTGGATAGAAGGTACTTGGGGCAAGGGTGTAGTGGTTGCAGTGTCCTTTTGTTCTCCTTTTGAACAGATTGTGAAGAAGCTGAATTTTGTAGTATGAGATACTACCTTGCATCACTTTTTAGGTGGAACAGTAGTTGGAACTACCTTTGATATTCTGTAGAGATGACCCCCCAAAGTAACAGTGACACTACGAGGTTGAGACTCATAAACATCATGGCATCTCCACATATATGGTTGGCCCAAAAGAACATCATAGACATCCAGTGGGGAGACATCACATAATACCTCATCCTTGAAGGGTTGTATGTCGTATGACAATCGACACTCTTGGTTGACATGGATATCCTGTCCTTTCCAAAGCCACTCGATGTTGTATGGCTGTGGGTGTGGTGTTTTCGACAATCCCAACTATCTGATGACCTCTGCTGAGATGAGGTTCTTCTGGCTTCCGCTATCAACAATAAAATGCAGTGGGCTCCCCTTCACCCAAATCTATGAATGGAAAAGGTGCTCCCCCTCTTCAGGATCTGTTGGTTCTTCTGGTTGAATTGTTGCAGTCGCGACAATAGCAGTGGGGTCTGCGTCAATGATATGTCATTTACCATTATTTTCATAATTAGATTCAGAATCAGGGTTCGGCTCTTTGTCTTTGATCTCGGCCACCAATGACTATTTTGAGTGACATTCATCGGTGTTGTGCCAGGGGATTTTTTGGAACTCACACCATTTTCCTGTGTCCTTTGTCTTCCCGTGACCCTTCTTTTCTTGTGTATTGGATTGGTTTTCAGGAGACTGCTTGTTAGGGTCGTCTTTGTCATACTTTGGTTGTTGCAGATTTGGAGACCCGAATTCCCGTTTTTTCTAGTTTTTAAATTTTTTCTCAATTTTAGCAGCATATTGATAAGCAACACCGAGTGATGAGATGTCCAGAAAATCCATTTTAGTTTGGATGTATCTGTGTAGAGCCCCACGGTATTTCAGAACCAAATGTCGCACGGAGTCTTTGATACCTAGCTTGGTGTCTAAGGTATGGAAGGTATTGGTGAACTCCGGAACCACTTGGCCCCTCTCTTGCCACAGTGTGGTCCATCTCATGTATTGGTCCTCATAGTTGCCAACAGGGTAATATTGTTCTTTTACCGCATCCACAAAAAAATCCCAAGTGGGATCGACCCCATATATTCCATACTCCTCTGTGGAACTTTTCTAACAGTAAGTTTCCCACCAATTTTTGACATGAGGGAGAGCTTTAAGGAGTGAAAAGGTGATCTTTTCTTTGTCAAAAAAATTGTGAACAAAGAAATAACCTTCCAGCAGAGTTAACCATTTTTCTAGGGCTTCTGCATCTATCTGTCCTTCAAATACAGGA
>JZKD02S1603023.1:92337-108229 GCA_000966675.3 Picea glauca | reverse complement strand
AGTAAGTTCTCACATTTTCAGAGGACACATTGGAGTGTTTAACTCACTTTTTAAATTATGGAAAATGGATACCTTGCACCCTTAAACAAGTACATTCCATTTTCAGATCACCTCACATGTGGCTTCCTCACAAAAGTTACACCAAATTCAAGGCAAGATAACTTTAGGCTAAAAATTATTTTCAATCATGTTTCTAAAGGGAGGTGCAGAAGAGGATGAAGCTCCACAGGTGAGAGGGGAGATAGTCCCCTTTAGCTCATACACTATCATACGATTGTTCATATCTTGTACTAGCTGTAAGAGGGAGGACATGTTTGTCTTTTTAACCGATTCTCCCTGAGGAAGACTATTTCTTTCAAGATGTTCTTCATACTCTAAACAAGTATGCAGAGAGGAACCGAGATTATTGATGGATTTTTCCTCAAGCCTATGATGGTAGGGGGAAGGTAATGCATTATAGTAATGCATGAAAGCATCTTGTTTATGAGGTTGAATGAGTTTATGGATCTGATTGCATAACTTAGTGAATCACAAGTTGAAGGACTTGATGGTCTCACCATCCTTATAGGCGATGTTATTGTATCCTCGTAAATTCATGGCAGTGATTTTAGATTTCCCATAAGTGGATTTAAATGAATATATTAAATCCTCCCAAGTAGACAGAATCTTAGGGGGAAGGTCAAAGAAATTGGTTGCAACCTTTCCCTCCAAGGCATTGACAAATAAGCACATGCAAGTATCATTGTCATTGGATCCTATGTTGTGACAAGCATTATAAAATTCCACCAAGTGTTCATTTGTAGTGATAGTGTTATTTCCTAACAACCTAGGGAGATGTTATTTGAATTTAGGAAGTGGACAAGTAGAAGGTGCTAAGTTAAGAGGAGAGGACACATGCCACGGTGTGGTTGTGGTGTCTTCTTCAAACTGAAAAAGCCCATATTTTCTAATGAATTTGGTGGGATTTGTGGTAGAATGGATAGGGATATGGTGGCTATATAAGCTACCAACCACTTACGAAGATGAAGACTGATAAGAGGAATCACTTCCAGTGCCACCGGAGCCATCACTAGATGCCATCTTGTGGATGATAGGTGAAGGATAAAAAGACAAACTTGAAGAATCATACAAGGTTCTCCTTAGAGCACTTTGTTGGGTATATAACACAATGTTCCTTCTTCCTATTTCACAAATAGGGTTAATTTCGGGTGATAAACCTCTTCTTGTTCTAGAGACACAAGAGTATAAGGACATGAAAGAAAGGACAAAACTAAAGGAACAAGAAGGTTACTGTTGATTTCTAGGCTATCTACGTCTAGCTTCCCAATGTTCTTAAGAACTAATATATTGCTCAATTGCATCCCATGAATGATTAAGCTCAACAAGAGTATTGGCAGTGTCTAAAATGGTGTTAAACAGGTTCAAAGCAATGCTGGTATGATCTTGAAGATCGGGCTCAATATTGGGTTGCCTTTGCAACATGCACAGTCATTAAGAAATAAAACAGTCAAAGAATCAATATCATAAAAATATATGTATTCGATGATAATCAAGTATAAAAATTAACTAGAGAGATATTGAACATCTCCCCAGTATGGTCGCTAAATAAATGTTAAGGAAAATATATGAAATGATCTTACTCAAGAATTTTTAGATTCTTCTTGGCTAAAGAAAAATAGGCAAGAATGTCACCTTATGTTTATAGCCATCAAAAATAGTATCCTAACTCACAAGTATTGATTACAGGTTCTTAGGCTAGTCTTTTTGTACATAAAAACTTGCTGAAAAATTCATTATTTATATGATTTTCTGAATATAATAGTTGTTGAAATAAATGTAGACATAGAAGCAAAGACACCAAGATGATAATCAATACAGATGAGATATAAAGAAATCCTTTATTTCATTCTAGTTCACCAAAGAGTCATTCTCTTTAAAAAAAAATTGAAGAAGTTTTGGATCAAAGTCAAACTTAGACATCCCCAATGGAACATACAAAAGGACCTCTGACAGAAAATAAAAAACCGAACTCTAAAAGATGGATCAGTTGCCACAGATTGTTGCCGACTTGACTATGCACAATAACCATTTTCAATCATGAAAACTAATTCACAAACAAACAAGTCTACACAGACTATCAAAGAGATATCAACACCTCTGAAAAACAAGTGTCTGAATGATGGAATTCAACCCTAAATCTTGTTGTCTACAATAAGACCCTGCTATCATAAAAACAAAATAGGCTTGTGATATTAAGGAATGAATGAAAATTGAACTATCTCTACATAAAGTCAAAGAGAAAATCTCAGTATGCTTGTCCTTCTATGCCTCCTCCCTGTTCCTCCCTTTCCTTTTGCCTTTAAGCAAATTAGAATTGGTTGAAGTAGTTGAACTACTTCATTAGTTAAGTTAACTAAAAACTCAACCAAATTTTTCATTAGGGGGGGGGAAGTAATAAATTATAATTAGGGTTTTAAATAAATAATAGCTAGTAGGTGGGACCCCTTGTCACTCCCTTTATCTCTTAGCAATCATAACATAATTAGTTAATGAAGCAAAACACCCCTCCTTGTGACTTCCATCACCACATTCATATTTGAAAATTTATCTCATTGATATTTGAAACTATTTTAAAAAATATATTACTTATATATCCAAAGAAAACATGTTGTCCAAACTTCTGAAGTCAACTGTCATCAACAATAAATAAAATAAAACTCAAAAACCATATTTTCCACTCTGAGATGCAATGTTTCCTTGGTTGTTGTTGTCACCCTTTGATTTCTCTGAATTCTCCTTTGGTTGCACTGAGCCTTTAGGCCTAATCTCGTTGATCACATGAAAACAATCACTCCTCAGATGAATCCAGGAAGACACGGATTTATCAGAACCATTGGAGGGGGAGGAAGGGGCAACAATGGATTTTCCTCTGTCAGGGGCATGGTGAGCCTCAATTTTCAACCTTTTTCTAGCATGAGAGGACTGAACTGGTGAGTGGACAAGTGCATCTTGGACAATCTGATTGATAGGTGGGGGAGTAAGTAAGGACAAATTGGGCTAGCTATGATGTTGGGAGACTATTGGGTGGACAATCTCTTGTCATCTATCATTTTTGGGAACCTCGGGTTGTAATGAGACATGAGGGGGAACGATAATACCAGGGGCTTGTGGACCTTGGAAGGGAGGCCTTTTAGGCCTCGGTCGGACCACTCCTTGCCCAATCCAATTGAAAAACCCTACCTGAAATAGCTAGCCTAACTCTTGTAATTCAACATCAAAGTGTATGGATAATATTGCCCTTTTTATCCTCTGTTCCAATTACCTCTCCCTCGGTTTCCTCTGCCATGGCTACTTTGGCTGAAAAAACTCATTCTTGCATGCATGATTGATTATCAAATGGTTTCTTTAACAACCATATATGACAACTCCTTAAAATATGAAATAGACTTTGGCTCAACAACACATCAGACTCATGCAATCCAATCCATACAAACTATTCAATTGTTGTCAATGAGCAGGGGATGAACAAAAGGTCCTCGGATATGCGAGGGGTTTGTATTGAGTGAAAATTGATAAAATGAGGGGGAAACAAAACATGGTTATTTCTCACAGACAACACACAATCAACTGTAATGTAAACCAAGGAACATGTCATTATAATCCATCTAAGAAACTATGAATTCAGACTGTTATAATACATAATTCTCTTACTATAATTAAATTTTTGGAACAAGGAGTGAAAAATGGATATGGGAAGGCGGGGGGATAGTAATTAGTGAAAATTGAAACAATGGAAGGGAAAGAGAGCATATATTGTTCATAAAATTAATTAATTAAACCATAAAACCATTATATATCAAATGCAAAAGGTACAATACCAATCAAATAATCAATGTGCTCAATTAAACAACTATTGTGTATAATTCAATCAATTTTGTGTATCAACTTTCTTACTGTTTGTAATTAAATTTTTAACACAATGTCATCAAAACAAGACAATATGCCTTCCATAAAAACCTGTAGAAGAGTTTTGTTTCTTCTCATTTATCCACTTATTGTTTAAAAAAAAAATTCCAAATGAACACAGAATCACCTAATTCCATTATGTTCAACATCAAAACATCAACCATTGTCCATGAATTATTTCCTTAATCAAACACAGACACAAAAGCATGTCTGATTTCATTCTTCAATTTCATTAAATCATAATGAGACCATATTGTCACACCACTCATTCCTATCTCTGTTAAGATGTATGAGATTCATCAATCATACATAGTGGAAAGTCAAACACAATGATCAATATTTCAATTTACAATATTTCTGACTTGCCATTTAAACACATAGTAACAACAATCACCATTTCAACTCATACAAAGTTGTGGGACACACAGACCATCAAAACGCAAGAGCATTTATGTGACTAACATATCTAGTTACCCCGAAACCAAATATCAACGTTGTTGAGCTATCAATCCAAAACAACGAGGCAACAACAATATGCTCATTTCTATTTATGAAATCGATGAAATTGCAATAAAACCATATTGTTTAAAAAAAACCTGTGACCATCTCTGATAGTGAAATCAAACAATATACATAGCATATATAGTGGATATCCATGCCACAATTATCATGATCACAATACTCTCCTTTGGCGATTTAAGACACATAATCACAACAACCATCAACTCAACTTAACAAGATGTAGGAAGGTCACTCATACTAATGCATTACACATGAAGCATCACTGTGATTTAATCAATTATAAGATAATGTTGAGTTAAAAATTCAATAATTACAATGTAAGAGACAACGATTGTGTATTTAATCTCATTCTCTAATCAACCAGTTAACCAAACTGATCTATCGATCCGATGATTATAATATCCAATGAAGTGACCAAATACCCATAACCAAGACCACTATCAACATAATCAAAAGAGATGAGTCAACAATCAGACACTGTCGATGATACCCCGCCAAATCATAACAATAAAAAATAAAACCGATAGGATATAACGGCTCCGAAACAGGCTTGAAAATCAAGGGTTCACTCTATGGATCATCACAGGGAGACTGGATTCACCCCCTAACAACAGGTGAGAACCTATGAGATCATACAGTGGACACACAGGTCATACCACCAACATCTTTGCAAACGGGGTGACCATTCACGAGATAAGGGAGACTAGGAATAGAGGAGCACGAGGCTTCATTTCGGTTTGTAATAAGACCGAGAACGTGTAGGATATAACCCTTGTGGTTTTCCCAATCATCCCAAAGAATGATGAGATAAAATAGATCCAAGAGAAGAAATCAATATTAAGAAATCCCCTTGCCATAATATCCATTGTAACCTACTACGCAACAACAGTAGCATAAAAGAACCCATACTCAGGTGAACGATACGCAATGACATAATGCGGTTCAAAACCAATAACCCCATAATCAACAAAATGACTGGGTATAGTGACAAGAGAAGTGTGAAGACAGACATCCAATCAGGACTGCATAAAATCCCTCCAACTAGAACCAGTAAGGATGACAGAGAGCCTTCATGGCTTCTAGTCCTCAGAATAATCAATAAAAACTGTGACTTCAACCATCATTTTCATTTTCCAAGAAAACCACACAAATAATCTATTCCAAGGAAATATCACAAAATTGCATAGTTTCCATACTTAAGGAAAGCATAGACCCATACACCACCAATCCAATATCTATTTCATAACTAGAGTGGGTTCATGGATGGTGAAAAGACATACTTGTAACAATGAAAACCTTAAAAAATGCGAGCTTGGTGGAGTAGTTCTTCCTCTGCTTCAAAATCAGAGCTTTACCACAATGAACACAAATAAACAATAGCCAAGCCATGGTGACAGCAAGTGGGAGGGGTATGGAGTTATGTGCAGTAAATGCACGTTGCCTTCATCCTCCAATCATTCAATTAACCATGCATCGAAACCAACATCCACTAATTTCCAAAGACACCACCCTATGTCACATTAACCACAGACAACCATACTATAACACATATCACATGTGTTTCCATATAAATCAATAAATCATATAGCCACTAACCGGGTTAGCTAGGACTAACAACCATCCTTTAATTCCAATACATATAGTGTAGCATATTAGTATAGTATAGTTCCTTTCTTTTTCATTTTGTTATATTGCTTTTATCTTTTTTCAACTGCTCTTATATGTTGTTAATAACATGTCTCTTGTGCATGTGTCACAGTAATGAATCCAAGAACATATAGAAAGGGTAACAATGGATAACATAAGCCATCATAAAATGAAATTAGATCTTAGAATAACATAAACAACACATAACATGCCCCCTCCATCATCCATTTGTCGCAGTTAGAACCAACATTCTACCATCAATCATGTAGAACCCTGTAAGCAGTGTCGAAACAACAGCATAAATATCAAATAAGCACATGATTTGATCCTCCAAACTACAAGGGGGTCCCACCTACTAGTATTATATATATCATTTAGCATATAGTTAATAGTATTTAGCAATGCTTTGTAGTAAAAAAACCTTGTTGCAATTTTAATTGTCAACATCTATATACTATATAAAGAAACAAAAACCAATGGAAGGAGCTTGGAAAAATTAGCGGGGAAAGAAGACCCTGTTGAGCTTGACTATATTCTGACTCTGTGAAATAACTTGAGTGGTGTAGAATAAGTGGGAGTCATTTTTGACACAAGTGAAATACCACTACTTTAACGTTATTTTACTTTTTTCCATGGGGAATTGCCCCAATTTTTAACCAGAAGACACATTTCAGCGGGTCGATCTGGGCATAAGACATTGTTAGGTGGGGATTTTGGCTAGGGTGACACATCTGTTAAAAGATAACGTAGGTGTCCTAAGATGAGATCAACAAGAACATAAATATTGTGTGGAACAAAAGGGTAAAATCTCATTTGATTTTCCACCAACCTCTTGATTCTTATAATTCATTGATGGATATGAATTAATACATCAATTACATTTTTGCACGCATCAACATAGTTAATTTAAAATATTGTTTTCTTGAGTAAGATTAAGTCGCCAATGTCGCATCTGGAGGGATGGTTCATGCAGCCCTGGGATAGGATAGGATAAAAGGAATAGAGATTTCTAGAGGGAGTATAAATACCTAACTAATGTTAATGACACTCACCAATGACTAACGACCAACTTTTGACCTGGAAGGAAGTTATTGTGCTTAATCTGAACCTTTCGTTTATGAAGATGATGAAGAATATTCCATTTCTATTAAATTATGTCCACAGAAAGAATATGCATCATTAACATAAAAATGTTTAGGACTATTTGATTTGTATCATTTTAAATAGTAAATAAGGGTAAATTTCATACAATTTCAACTTTTTTCAATTTATTGTTATTAGAATATGTATAGACAATCTTGATTGAAATTGTAATTTTGGAGTTGATGAAATTGTAATTTTAGGTTGGAGGCATTTCTTCAATGTGGCTGTATCCTTAGAAAATGGTCATTGCACTAATATTGGTTTGCATAAATCAATGGTTTGATTAATTTCTTCCCAATCAACATCATGATGTAGATGGAATATAACAAGTAGCAAGGAAGAACATAATTATTCATATTCTCCCCGCCACCTATCTCTAAATCAGATTTCCACAGTGGTGGTTTATACAATCATCGTAGTTGTCAATTGCACATTTCCTCAAAGTATTTTAATTGATTGAAATGGTTGAGAGATAATTCTTCCCTCACTTTATGGAAATGAGTTTAGGAAACCAAAGAGGATCGTTTTTTAAGGACGAAGGAATTTCCTACAATTACTATGTTTTTAGCCAACATCCCCCTATAATTATCGATGTTATGGTTCCTCATTGTAAGTTGGTGACTTTTGTCCTCATAGAATTAGAGAGTGGGTGGCTTGAGTCCTCATAGTACTATAAGGGGATACAATAACATCGATAAAGAAGTACTTAATAAAATGCACAAGCTTCACTAGTTATTTCTTGTCTTTTTTTTTTGCTCTCATCTAAGTACTTTTTTTCCTCCATAAAGAATATTAGTATGAAATCATTATTTAAATACAATGTTTCATCTAGAGACTTCTTCTTTCCACCAAAATCATGGACTTTATTAGCATGATGTGGGTTTTGAATGACACATATGATGAATATAAATAGCACGACCATGACGATGGGTATGTTGGGAGTTCCATGCATGACATTAATACAAGAAAGTTCAAACGAAAAGAGGATGAGATAAGATATATAGAGTGGGTGTGTGAGTCATATTTGAGTCTGGAAACCCTCCCATATCATCAAGGCATGCGAACAATCTATCCATGTCAAATTTCAGGGCATACATAAATAATTTGAAAAAAATTCAATGTTGGTCCCATTCATAGGTCACTGTTGCCCATGCCTAGTCCTAGTACAATGTATTTTAGTTGTTTGTTTTAAAATTCATTCGAAACACACGTCCCCACATCTAGTACTACAAGGGAATTCAATAACATCGATAAATAATTACTTGATAAACTGCACAAGCTTCATCAATTATTTCTTGTCTTTGTTTTTTTCTCTCATCTAAGTAATTTTTCGCTCTATAAATAATATTAGTACGAATTAATTATTATTTAAATAAAAAATATCATCTAGTGCATTCTTATTTCCACCTAACTCATGGGCCAAATTCCCATGTTTTCAAACATTTTCGGCTAAGATGATATAGTAATGACGAACATGTTCATCAAACTTCATTGTTACAATACTATGACAACAATTATGACATTTACGATGATAGTATAAATATGAATGCACTTCTCTTGGTTTCGAGAATAATTTATTATCTACTAAACAAGGCCAACCATGTGAATTTGGAAGCTCATATGGCCCCTCCCATCCTCCTCGCGTCACTCTCAATTCCACAATACCCAATCTATAAAATTGAAAATAAATGAAAGCAATGTAGTAATCATGCATAGAAACTACCAAACCAAAAAATAATTAAGGTAAATGAAATTATGAGTTTGTAAATGATAATTTAGTTTAGCACATACATTATGGCCATTATTTTCAGGTTTGAAATAATAAACATGTAACATAGGATATAACAAAATGACATAAAACTTAAAAACATGTAATTAACCCACAGAAGTAAATTATTTAAAGATAATATTTCATACAAATTTAAATATATAGTTACGTACCTCATCCAACTCAACATCTGTATCATCATCTAGTTTAGAAATGGTGTTGAAAGGATTGACGATATCATCATCGTCATCAATGCAATTTTCGAGCATATCTTCATCAACATCATAATCAAGAATTGCATTATCTCCTACGTCTGGTTCATTTTCTTCGTCTTCTTCATCTGTCGACCAAAATTCCTATTTTGTCTCTGACACATCATCTTATTATTCAATATCATCTTTTTCCTCTACAATATACTTTATTGGCCATCCTCTTGGATCATATCTAACAACAAATGACCAGTCCCTCTCTCTTGGAACCTTTGAGTAAACTACATATTCACATTGGCTTGGAAAAACATAGCAATCATGTACTCTTTCAAACATCATTGTTTTAATAATAAAAAATTCATTGGCATGTTTAATTTAACAGTTCTTTTCTAATCTCGTTCATGCATTCGTAACCTATACCATTTGACGTCAAACATAACTAATTTGAAGGAATTAAATTAACACTCAAGTATATCATCCAAATACCGATAATACCTATTTTTAGATTCTCAGGGATGTATGCCACTCCTAGAGAAAACATTAGTGATATGGAATACTGCAGTTATCCCACTATCATAATTTTTTCTGGTTTAATCCAATTGTTTGATGCAAAATTTATGACCATTGCACCACATAGCCTTGTGGTGTTTCAACTGCAATATGCCAGACATGCAAAATATGCATTATCAATTAATAAAATTGGAAAGTATCTGAAAAAAACACACTATTCAAATTAATATATTATAAATTAATTGGATAAAATGGGTGAATTTGATTTCCTGTCCATCTTTCAAACCATATGCTAAATCAATTTCCCTTTGTGTGACATTGGCATCTCCATTATGATGAACTTCTCTAACCAATTTAGGAAATTTTTTCCATGATAACCTATCGCCATGTTGTTGTTTACAACTTTCGATCCATACCTTCATCCAGTCAAGATTTTTTGTAATGCATAAATGTAGGGAATCCCAATCCTGAGCAACCGAGTCAAAAAATCATAATTCACAAATATTAAATATTAGTTAAAAACCCATGGTAAATATTAACAATTGATGAAATAATAAATAATATATGAGTATGATCATATATTAAACAAAAAATGAAAATTTATATGTACTATAAATCTCCACAATTTAATTACCTCTCATTTTCTTCATCCCACCTTTCCTCAACAGGTGCTCCCCTCAAATGTTTTGATGGATTTCACATCCCAAATGCGATCCACTTCATGCATATTTGGCGTTGATAATTTGGGAAGATACTGACTAATACACACCATGGATTGATATACCATATATCCCTCCACTAGAGAACCCTCAAGATGTGCTCTTTTTCTAACTGAAGCGTTCAATGATTTCAAGTGCCTCTCCACCATCCACATTGACCTTGTCTGTACAGGTCCACACATTTCAATATCCTCAACTTGGTGTATGAGGTAGTGTTCTTGTGCATTGAAAAATGTTGGAGGTAGATACTTTTTTCATTTTGAACATTAGCCGAAAAAATTCTCTCTTCCAATACTTTATATCATCTTGATGGGTTTCTTTTAATGACAACCATCTACAAATCATGGCGCAAGAAAATAACATGTTTCAAAAAAAAATAATATATATTACATTACAAGTAAAACATATGTCATTAAGTACAACAAAAAATTGAAAAAAGAATCATATAAATCAAAATGACATACCTCATGTATTTTTCAAGATCATATATAATTTGTTTGACGCTGATGTCAAAGTCGTTTGGGAGAGATAGAGGTAGAACATACTGTAACAATAAAAATGAATTGTTATTTTTTTCCAATGTAGACAAAAAAAATATTAAAATATGTATAGAACCAATATATAAATATGTATACCAAAATTATTACCTTAATGAAGGTATGCCAATCATGTCCTTTTACCCCACCAAATTCACCTTTCTTCGTTAAGATATTATTTATGTTTGAAGAAAATACTGTGGGAAATTTAATTCTTTGAATGACCTCTTTTACTTCATTTCTTTGTTTCTCTATTGATAAACATGGAAGGTTATTTTTGTCTCCATCACTATTTGATCGTATCACACTTTGCATTGCATGATTGGATTCCTTAATGTGAGTACAAATTTTGACAATATTTTCTTTATCCCTTCTACCATCTATGATTCACCATAACATTTATGTCACATTCTTCTCGATGTGCATTGTATCAAAAAAATGACATATTTTTAGCTCCTTGTAGTAGGGAAACCTCATGAATTGAGTGGGATAACATTTCATTCCTCGTGGAAGCCAATTATTAATACCTTCATGATGGCATCCTTGATGAAGCATAAAATAAATCACAACAATAATTATCAAATATGGTAAAATAAATTCAATAATAAAATAAAAATTCAAAACATAACATATACGATACATAAAAAAAATTGTACCTTGACGATTTATGCTATATTCCAACCTCCATTGGTGAGGTGTCATTCTTTGTAGTTTTAATCTAGTCTCTTCTTTCCAATTGAAATATGGTTTTCAGTGGTACGATACCTATGGTTGTTAGGGATGAAGTTCCTATGCTCATCAAACACCATCTTTCCTAAAAAAATTGAATGATGATACTTCATCTTAGGACCACAAACTGGGCATCAAAACTCACCCTTCGTTTGAAGATCTATAATAGATGGATTAATGCCAATTATACAATAGGATTATTTAAAAAACATGCATGCTATCTTTAAATAATTATATAGTATTAAAGTGCAACATAATGTTACATACCACAAAAATGTGTTATCCCTGGGGCATCATGAATTGTCCATATAGGTGTTCCATTGAATCAAAATTTCTTCTCCCCAATTGGTTCACAGATGTCATACATAGTGATTCCAACTCATAACTTTAGTAGCTCATCAATAAGAGGCATGATATATAAATTCATATCATTAACTTGTTACTTACCTAATTTTTTGAAATTATACATAAGTAATACCATGATATGTATATTACATAAGTAAATAAATAAATAAAAGATATTATGCAAAAAATGAAACAAATGAAAATATCACATTCGAAAAATTAATGTAAACAAATATCCGAAAAAATCATTCTCAACATTATGTTCTCCCTCTTTATTGACATCCAAGGAGGAATTTTATTGTTGATAAAAAAAAACATGCCACACTAAGTAAATAGACCTAATCTCTCTAAAAGGATTAACATTGTTAGCTTCCAATGAGAGCCTAACATTATGAGGTTCATATTTAAATTTTCCCATTTTTCCTTAATTTACCTAAATGCATAACCATTTGCACGCATTCTAAGAACACCATCTCTAGTTTTTTTCTATGCATGGTAACCATAAACCCTTTTATGATTTTGCACTTGAACAATAGCTGCAAACGTGGAATTATGGGAGTATGATGAAGAACCTTTCAAGGAACCCTTTTTGTTACTTGATCGGTTCGATATCTACTGATATGACATTGAAGACATTATGTTTTCAATGCATGTTTTCCATAATATATAATATGATCATTAGGACATGCATATATAGATTGATACTCCATTCGAATGTATTTCATAATGGCATGTAAATCTCGATATGTGCAAGGTAAAATTTTTGACAATGGTAACATGAATTCACCAAACAATTTACAACTTAAAAAATAACTAGTTAATATAAAGAATATTAATCATAAATATTGCATCCTTATTTTACACATTAATTAACACTAAAAAAAGAGAAAAAAATCAACCTTTATGTATATGTGATGAAACATATTACATACCTTAGGATCTGTGTCATACAAGTGTTCGAAAAATGATTCATAACCTGTAAGTTCACCAGTAGCAATGTAGGAGAGAGAATATTTTCTTTTAGGCCTTTATAAAGTCATTTATTTTCCTTTTCTATCACAGTTTCATCATAAATACCATCACCGTCCCCATACTCATCCGATTGAGTGAACAAGTCTTGGATCATTTGATTTGTCCCATAATATTGAACATCAAAAACTTGATCTTCATTATTCGCTTCATGTTCCTAAGCTTATACAACAACATTTCTACTACTACTTTGTGCATTCTACATAAAGTTAGGGGTCAATTCTAACTTTATAATTAAAAACAATCATGTAAAGTTAGTGTGTATAACAAATATTAAAACAATATAAAATTTATAAATACAATCAATATAAATAGAGATAATGAACACATAGCTAATTACCATGGGAAGATATTCATTTGATTGCCTGTCAATGTGCCCATATCTCTTATAATGTCTTTTAGTTATTCCTATTAAAATTCTTACAAGACGTTCAATACAACATATTTTGCAAGGGAAATAGCATTTACTGTCACCATTTTCACCCTCTTTACTTTTTTCCCACCTCTAATATTTTATAACATTCTTCCCCACAAAAATACAGTGATGATTATGTTATAAGATTGAGTGGTGTTATAGAATATCTATTATATTTTTCTAATACAATTTAAATATGAAAATAATTTTTATTTTCGCTTGACAAGAACACCTTATATCCTTTTTGAATCGTCGTCGTTATTGAAAAATTGTCGCAACATCTCTCAAATGCAACATATTTATTATTGTTCTCTGTTTGAATTTCGATGACAGTTGACCAAGTCAATGTTGACTTAGTCAAATAGTGGGTGATTGTTTGAAGAGAGTAACAACTAGGCCTACTATTGTCGGTAGTGAGACGAATATAGAGGTGCCATCTGTATTGAGATGAATATAGAGGTATCGTCAATATTGAGATGAATATAGAGATAACATCAGTATTAATATGAATAGAGAGGTTTTTGTCTAATGTCCAACGAATTTCGGTGGGATTGAAAGAAAATTGAAAATTGAAATATTTATCTTGTATTTTTCAATAGTGTGACCAATTTTGTTCGTACCGTCAGAAATAGTTCGTCATATTTTTTTCAATATGTAGTAGTGTGCTTATTGTGATCATATGATAAAAATTTAGTTGTGAAGGTTATTTCTCCACAAGAATCAACACCTTCAGCCTCCAAAATGTTTCTCCGCAAGAACCAACACTAGCACAAAGAAACAACGTCACAAATATCTACTCATGCAAGATAATTAAACAAAGTATACAATGAAAATTGAATAAGGATTTACAAGTTCTTGTTTGCATTAAGACATGCAAACCCTCAAGTTTAGGGGAGTGTTTGGATTTGGTTTTGTCATATATATTTGCCCAGTAAAGGCACGTTCTTAAACTATTTTTATAATAACCTGTGTCCATCTATGCCATAAACCTTCATTAAGCATCACTATTCACTAGTATACATCCTGCATGGTTAATTAATCAATTTTCTATGTTTTTAGTGATTAAATATGATTATATTGTAATTTTACTAATGATGGTTTATGAAGTAGCCACAATTCAGTTCAATACAGCTTAGTTCCTGTACCTGAAATCATTCCTTGGCATACTTCCACCTTTCCAAAAGGGATTTGGCCACATGGAGTTTGGAGATATATATGTCAGCATAGTGTGTGTCCTTTGGTTTGTGCCTAGGTCAGACGTGTGATCCTGTAGCTCATGGTCAAAGAACGGGCCAAAATTTAACTAGAAATAGCAACAACAACACTCAGACACAATTTGCAGGTAGATGAAGACAAATATCAAAATTATGGAACATGGGTTTTGTGAAAAAGAATTCCATTTAGATGTAACATGAGCTCCTTTCAAAATCATGCAAAGTTTGGGATAAATCCTTGATTTTCTAATATGGGTTTGCTTCAACCCAAATTAGTAGAAAATTTTAGAAAGTCAACTTTTGCCTCGATTTTCATGCAGATGAGGTCGAATATGAAAAATAAAAGACACGGGCTTTGTTCGTAGTATAATAAATTAAGCAATTGCAAGATGTTTTCCAAAATTAGGAATTATTTAGGAGATATGGTTGGATATTTAACACGGATATGCCCAAATTGATGTAAAATCCATATTTTTGAGATTTTTCCTAAAGTTGTCAAATTTTGTTTATGAGTTGGGGGATTTGATTGTATCATTTCCCAAGTGATTTTCATGTATAAATCAAGGTGTGGAGAAGACGAATTAATCATCAAGCTTGTATGGGAGAGAAATTGTGATTGTATTAGAAATCAAGAAAGTTGGTTGTTGGTTTGTAAACAAGGCTTTGATTTTAATGAAATGTTGATTATTCTTGTTGATCCATTGAGCATTCAATTTTTATTTAGTCCACTAGGTACATTTCCTAGGTCAAGAAGGTCCCCTTGATCCAGGTAATTCCATGTTATTTCCATTTTATTTTATAGATTATCTTTGTGTGATCATTTCATTTCAATTCCAGTTTGATTGTTGCTCCCTTTAATTTTTTTCATCTCCATTCTTTACATTAGGTGATAGTTATTTGATTTCAGTTATTATGGTGATAATTATTTCAGTGTCCTTTATTTGATTTCAGTTATTTTGATTTTTTCTTTGTTGTGTTTGTCAAATCCGTCCTAGCTAAAGACATCTACTCAGTCAACCGGTGAAATTCTTTTTTTTTTGCTTGTAAAGTGTGCGCGCGTGTGTAGGAGAACAACCCCCTTAACTCTACGTCATCACTCGAACCAACAGGACGCAGGTAAGACGAACACAAACTTGCACA
>JZKD02S1603012.1:108040-122700 GCA_000966675.3 Picea glauca | reverse complement strand
ATCAAAGACTCCGAGCGACATTTGGTTCTGAAATACCGTGGGGCTCTACACAGATACATCCAAACTTAAATGGATTTTCTGGACATCTCATCACTCGGTGCTGCTTATCGATATGATGTTAAAATTGAGCAGAAATTTAAGCACCAAAACAAATGGGAGTTCGGGTCTGCAAATCCGCAACAACCAAAGTATGACAAAGATGGCCCTAACAAACAGTCTCTCGAAAACTAGTCCAAGACACAGGAAAAAAAGGGTCACGGGAAGACAAAGAAGGACACCAAAAAATGGTGTGATTTCCACAAAATCCCCTGGCACAACACCGATGAATGTCGCTCAAAACAGTCATTGGTGGTGTAGATCAAAGACAAGGAGCCGAACCCTAATTCAGAATCTGATTCTGAAAATACTGGTAAAGCACAGATCATTGACGCAGACCCCACTGCTATTGTCGCGACCGCAACAATTCAACTAGAAAAACCAACAGATCCTGAAGAGGGGGAGCGCCTTTTTCATTCACAGATGTGGGTGAAGGGGACCCCGCTGCATTTTATTGTTGATAGTGGAAGCCAGAAAAACCTCATCTCAGCATAGGTCGTCAAATAGTTGGGATTGTTGACAACACCACACCCGCAGCCATACAACATCGGGTGGCTTCGGCAAGGACGAGATCTCCGTGTTAGCCAACAGTGTCGATTGTCATATGGCATCCAACCCTTCAAGGATGAGGTATTATGTGATGTTGTCCCACTGGATGTCTGTGGTGTTCTCTTGGGCCAACCATATATGTGGAGACGCCATGTTGTTTATGAGTCTCAACCCCATAGTGTCATTGTTACTTTGGGGGGTCATCTCTACAGAATACCAGAGGTAGTTCTAACTATTGTTCCACCTAAAAAATGTCGCAAGGTAGTATCTCATACTGCAAAATTCAGCTTCTTCACAAGCTGTTCAAAAGGGGAACAGAAAGACACTGCAACCACTACAGCCTCGCCCCCTGCACCTTCTATCCAACAAAAGCAGGTCGACATGGTTGCAACAAAGCACAAAGATTCCTTCTGCACACCTTCCTCTCATGTAGCTCGACTTGTTGAACAACCTCAGCTTCAACAGGTTCATGAAAAACTTCCACAAACTAAGCAACGCGACGTCTCCAACAATACAAGCAGCTCACCAAGATGCAAATCCAGCAAATGTTTTTCCCTCTCCCTCGGGAACTCAACGCAATGGAGACCATTGCTTCCTAAGGAGGCAGTATTGATCCAAGTGGATATCGGTGGCCACCCACCTTTTCCGACTGGCTCAAAACAATTCTCTGGCAATTTTGGCAATTTACTATTTTTAGCAGGTTTTAACTTCCGGGGTCATTTGAGGGCCTAAATGAAGGTTTTTCGAGACCGAGGTTCTCAATGATAGCCAAAGGCATGATTGAGCCCCCAAAATGAATCTCCTTGACGATACTTTTCCAACGAGCTATCATACGCCTAAAACGGAGATCGTATGCAAAAGTTATGACTCTGGGAAGTTGATGCGCCAACTTACCCAAACGGGGCCCACATGACTTTTGGTGCTTCATCTCCTAGAGTTAGGTTTTTGGATGTCTAGGAATTTTGACATTCTTGTTTATTGTAAAAAGGCCTTCAGAGCCTCATTGTAATCATCTTCTTGCGAATGCGAGTAGTCGTCACATCTATTATCAGAGATAAGCTGCCACCATTCTAGCGAGTCTTTCACTCTGTATTTTTACAGTCTCTGTACATTTCTTTCATTAATAGAAATCGTGTATTACTGTATATCTGCATTTATGGTTTCATCTCTGATAAATTTATGTTATATTATTGGATATACGCGATATCTTTGTGCATTTCCTTATTATATCTCCGCTCTCATTTCGTGCCGAAAATATTCCGGATCATCTCCATCTATATCTTCACATCACGAGTCCGGTCGATCACTGTTCATTTGCATATTTATCCAATTTCTTCTAAACTTGCTCGTTTTTTCCTTTTGTTCTTACCCTCTATTATGTATTTCAGGTTCTATACTTTGTCACATTTCTGTGCTCGCGGGTTCCCGGTGTGGCGAACTGACAAATCGTCATCTCCATCTATATCTTCACATCATGAGTCCGACCGACCGTTATTCGTTTGCATACTTAGTCAATTTTATGAATGCGGGTTCGTGGATAGGTGCTATTGAAGTATGGTAACTCGTGTTCGGGGTATACATATTGCACCCAGAACTTTTGTGCTCTACAATTCGACCCCAGACTCCTCGAACTCGCAACCCTACCTCTACCTACGATGAGTTTGTCTGTCCAACCCGCCTTTCCATACTTAGTCGAGTCTTCAAAGTTTCACGGGTTCACGCGTTCCCGGGTTCAGAAAAGTTTAAAAGCATTTTGTCGCTCCCCTCCATCTCCGCCACCTTCCTCCCTTCCCAATGCACATTAATTATTCTTTTAAAAGAGACAACCGACCAGACAGGTTCGAAAATATTGGCTTTAATAAGCAGAAATCTCGAGGACATCTCCCATTAAAATGCATAAACAAGCGAATATTATGGGATCTGATAAAAAAAATTGCTTGCATTTTGAATTTGCAATTTTATTTTTGGTTATTTTAGTTTTTAAGGGCATCATCATAGTAACAATGCAATATTGTACTACCACGCTGCAATCCACGAGCGTGTTATCCATAGAGGTCTTGACGTCATGTCCCTCTTTAATATTGTGCATATGTTACACGTTGTCATATTTGAGAATCTGCTCGGATATGGAAATGTTATATGTGTTTTTAGTCACTATTCAGTGCACATATTCGAAAAGATTGGCATTAATAAGTGAAAAGATTGGCATTTTGAATTTGCAAAAAAAATATTGGCTATTTTAGTTTTTTAAAGGCATCATCATAGTAACAATGCAATATTGTACTACCACGTTGTCATCCACATGTAAATGTGTTGAACCTATACATAATAGATCTAGCTAAACAATAATACACACATTTGCAGAGATAATTGGAGAAGGAAGAAAAAGGAGAGAAATAATGGAATAATTCTCATTAACCGTTATGAATAATGAATAATTTACACATGATATACTCTGTATAACTCAATGAGTTTGAATTGAGGTGAACAAAGTCGCCATAGTGGTGGTCTAGAGTGATCTGGACACACACGAGCAGTTACGGGAGTGAACTGCCACCTATTCTAGTCTCTCAGGTAGTTACGGGAGTGAATTGCCACCTAGTTGAGTTAACTGGTCAACTAGTCTTTAGTTAACTAACTGAACAGAGAGTAGTGAGGAGTTAACTGAGGGAATCAAGGCTAATGCACCACTCTGGTGATGATACCAAGGCAAGGTTGAATTAGCATGGTGATGATCCCAATGTTGCATGGTGATGATCCCAATGCAACATCTAAACTCAACTCAACTAGTCAAATTGAAAGAGAATATTCTCTAGGTGAAATATTCTCTCCTAAAATATAGGAGACTGGATAATGACTAATTATGACTAATAAACAAATAAAAACCTTAGCAAAAAGATATCCTAGGTATGTGTGAAGTAACTCCAACACCCCCCCTGAACATCACTATGGTGAAAATAAAGATTGGGTCCCGACAACGAGGCCATGTTAGGTACCCAAGTACAAAAGATACACTGAAAATAAAGCGAGGAAAGAGGGAAAACCTCATGGGAAAACCCCCCCCTCAAGGTACAATGTATGTAAAAAGAAGAACTACAGTTTCTAGGCAACTGTGTCCTTCACTCCAAGACGACCTCGCAAAGAATGTAATTTATGCTCAGTGAAGGTCTTGGTGAAAATATCTGTCGTTTGTTCTGCTGAAGGACAGAACTGTAAGTCGATGATCCCCTCGTGTACTAAGTTCCGGATATAGTGCATGTGGATCTCAATGTGCTTCGTCCACTGCCTCTAAATTGGATCTTTACAAAACTTCAGAGTGCTCTGGTTGTCACACCAGATGACTATCGACCGATGAAACTGAATGCCAACTCAGTGAGAAAATGTTGTAGCCACATATCCTGAATGGTTATGTTAACTACCCCTTTGTACTCTGCCTTGGCTGAAGATAGAGCAATGGCAGCTTGCTTCTTGCTCGACCAACAGATAGGCCTGGAACCAAGACTAAGTGAGTAACCAGATGTGGACTTGCGATCAATGTTATCGCCAACCCAGTCGGAATCAGTAAACCCAATGAGATCTAATGTAGAGTCTGTTGCATAATGAATCCCAAAGGTGATGGTGCCCTGTACATATCGAAGGATACGCTTTGCAGCTTTCCAATGTAGTTCATGCGACTCCTGCATGAACCTGAAAACTGTGCCAACTGCATATGAGAGGTCTGGTTTGGAGTGTGTGAGATACAACAAGCTCCCCACTAGTTGTCTATACAGTGTGTTGTCAACCAGCAAAGTCTCCCCACCATACTCAAGTTAGACTTCTGATAGGAAAGGAGTCAGAGCAGACTTGCAGTCTGTCATGTGAAATCTCTCAAGGAGATCTCGTGCATACTTGACTTGAGAAAGTTTGATGCCTGATGCATCCTGACTGATCTCAAGTCCAAGGAAGAAGTGTAGTGGACCCATGTCCATCATAAAAAACCTGTCATGTAGAATCCTCTTGACTGTAGCAATCACTGAAGTTGAGCACCCAGTGATCAGCAACTCATCAACACATAGAACTAAAAGTAGAAGTGAACCAGTCGTCCTAAGCATGTATACATTTGGGTCTGATTTACAACGTACAAAGTTCTGTGACAATAGGTAGGAGTCCATCTTGGCATACCATGCCCTCAGAGCCTGTTTGAGGCCATAAAGTGACTTCTTCAGTCGACAGACCAAAGATGAGTACTGCATAAATCCCTGGGGCTGCTCAATGTAGATATCCTCAGAGAGATCACCATGAAGAAATGCATTCTTCACGTCCATCTGATGGACTTCCCATCCCTTGGTTGCCACAATGGCAAGTGCCAATTGTATGGAATCCATCTTCGCTACTGGAGCGAAGGTCTCATCATAGTCAATACCATGAACCTACTGAAAGCCTTTAACAACAAGCCTGTATTTGTATCTGTTGATCTGTCCATCCGCTTCGCTCTTGGTCCTGTAGACCCATCTGCATCTGACAAGTTTCCTCCTAGAAGGAAGGGGAACCAGATCCCAAGTCTTGTTCTCGAGGAGGGAGTTGTACTCCTCCTGCATGGCGGATACCCAAAAGGGATTTCCAGCAGCCTCGCCATAAGACTGTGGATCTGAAGACTAAACCAAGAAAAAACGCCTGGAAGGCAATGGTTCAGTGGCAGTGAGTGCAATAGGAGGCTCCTCAAAATCAGATCGAGTCCTCCTAGTATCGGTTGGATCACCTACGGGATCCCTTGCATCCTGAAGAGTAGTTTGTGTCCACTTGGGCCTCTGCTCTGACTCTGTAACTGCATCTGGATGCTCAGACTTTGCATTTGACTGTACTGACTCTGAATCTGAATCTAAATCCTCTGAATCTTCTGAATCATAACTCTCATCTGAAGAAGAGTCGTCATGTGCATGTTCATCATCTCAGACATGTGGAAGAGTAAAGGTGTCTACATGCGACTGTTGAGGTACATGCGAGACACTTTCCTCGAATTGGACACTACGCTAAATGATGAGCCAGTCCAAGGAAAGATCAATAAGCCAATATCCCTTCACACCGTCAGGGTATCCAACAAAAATGTACTCAGTGCTCTGTGGATCAAGTGCCTTCCTCTTTTCAGAGGGAATCCTAGCCCATGCACGTGAACCAAAAATACGAAAGTGGGTCACTTCCGGTTTAAGGCCGCTCCAAGCCTCGTAGGGGGTCTTATCCTTGACAGATCTACGGGGAGATC
Source organism: Picea glauca (assembly GCA_000966675.3). Classification (NCBI taxonomy): domain Eukaryota; kingdom Viridiplantae; phylum Streptophyta; class Pinopsida; order Pinales; family Pinaceae; genus Picea; species Picea glauca. The sequence goes on along the minus strand of JZKD02S1603012.1, from coordinate 116,816 downwards.
TGTTTTGGATGTATGTTTCACAGTTAAGTGCTTTGGCCCATAGTCTCTGTGGTAGTGACTTTGCATGCAACATGCAAGATGCCATCTCCTTTAGAGATCGGTTTTTCCGCTTAGCAACTCCATTTTGTTGCGGAGTGTAGGGAACTGTATGTTGCAACTGAATCCCTGCCTCATGGAAAATATTATGGATCTCATGATTCACATACTCTCCCCCGTTATTAGTTCGGAGGACTTTAATCTTCTTTCCAGACTGTGTCTCAACCAAGGCTTTGAAATCTTTGAGGTGTTGAAAGACTTCTGATTTTTGCCTGAGAAAGTAGATCCATGTAAAACATGAGAAATCATCAACAAAAATGAGAACAAACCTCGCTTTTCTGATCAATGGATGCGGAAAAGGACCCATGAGATCACTGTGGATCAGATCTAAAGGTGCAGAATCTCGCTGAGACTTTCCTTTGTCGAATTTCTCTTGAGGGTGTTTCCTGAGAACACATCCCTCACATACTCCCTTGGAGAAATGGATGTCTAGTAGACCATCAACTAATATGTGCTTGCTAAGTTGTTTCATGTATTTTAAATCCAAATGTCCAAACCTTTCGTGCCATATCCTACTACTTTCATCAGCATGAGTAAGCAGTAAAGCAGAATTAGGTTTAATGAATTCAGAAAATGTATACAATCTAGACTGATGATTTACCTCACCGGTTGCAACCCTGGAGTTGGTTTGCATGTCATAGATGTCCATGACATTTGTTGTGAATACGACTCTCTTTCTGGTGTCGAAATTTGTCATCTGATACATGGAGAGAAGGTTGACAGAAAGCTTGGGAGCATGCAACACATTCTCAAAACTTTCGTTGGTGAGTTCAATCCTTCCTTTGCCGGTGACTTCGACAAAAGAGTTGTCCCCCATCAGAGTAGGAGGACCTTTGCATGCATCCAAAGAAGAATATACTGCTTCTGAGGCAGCCATGTGATGTGATGCTCCTGAATCTACGATCCAAGCATCGGGAGAGGAGTTGATGGCAATCAAGGCATGGCTAGAATTGTCTTTCTTGGAATTCGGATCTTCTGGCATCTTCTTCTTTACACCCTCGGGGATGTGATATCCAAGGTTGTTTTGTTGAAGTATCTGAGACATCATATCTATTTGTTTTTGCATGCATGCAGATACCGAATGAAATCCTTTGTGACAGTATGTGCATTTCTCTCCTTTTCTTCCCTTTTCTCCTTTAGATCCGGAGGCATCGGTGAAGGGGTTTGTGTACCCTTCCTTCTTCGTATGTGCATGAGCTTTCCACTTATATTTATCTTTAGATTTATGATATTTGTGGCTGCCATCATGCACAATAAGTGCATGCACCCTTGGGCCTTTGATTGTGCCCATGTTGATGAGCTTGGTTTGCTCTTGTGTCAGGGATTCGATAAAGTCCTCAAGAGAAGGCATCTTCCTGGTGGCTCCAGAGGCGAATCTGACAGTATGGAATGTAGATACAAATACTGAGAATTCAGGACCAAGATTGGAGAGAATGGTGAGAACCATTTGTTTCTCCTCCTTCGATTTAACAACCCCGCAAGCTTTGAGTTGCAACAGTAAATCCTTGAATTTTGCAAAGAAATCTTGGATATTCTCGAAGCTTTTTGGATCCAATGTGAGCAACTCCACCTTCAACATGTGTCCCCTCATCTCATCCTATTTGCCAAATATCTCTTCCAAGATGGTCCAGGCTTCATTGGGAGTCTTACAGGAAGATATATGAAAAAGGAGATCGGGAGAAATAAGACTGCAAATTGTTCCGAGTGCCTCATCCATGCGATTTAAGTGCTTGGATTTTTCTATGGCTGATGTCGGCTCTGTATCTGTATTCATGGTTAACCTATACAACCCTTTGGATCGAAGATGTATGGCTATTTTCTCCTTCCATGCAAAATAGTTGTAAGGTGTAAGAATGAATTCTTTTTGGAATTCCATTTTTCCGCTGTCTTCAATCTTTTGTACCTGCAAAAAATTTTGGTGTAGATTTTGCTTAGCAGTCCGTCGGCTCTGATACCATGTAAATGTGTTGAACCAACATAGAATAGATCTAGCTAAACAATAATACACACATTTGCAGAGATAATTGGAGAATGAAGAAGAAGGAGAGAAGGAATGGAAGAATTCTCATTAACCGTTATGAATAATGAATAATTTACACATGATATACTCTGTATAACTCAATGAGTTCGACTTGAGGTGAATCAAGTCGCCATAGTGGTGGTCTAGAGTGATCTGGACACACACCAGCAATTACGGTAGTGAACTGCCACCTATTCTAGTCTCTCAGGTAGTTACGGGAGTGAACTGCCACCTAGTTGATTTAACTAGTGAACGAGTCTTTAGTTAACTGATTGAACAGAGAGTAGTGAGGAGTTAACTGAGGGAATCAAGGCTAATGCACCACTCTGGTGATGATACCAAGGCAAGGTCTAATTAGCATGGTGATGATCCCAATGCAACATCTAAACTCAACTCAACTAGTCAAACTGAAGTGTGAACTGAAAGAGAATATTCTCCAGGTGGAATATTCTCTCCTACAATATAGGAGACTGGATAATGACTAATTATAACTAATAAACAAATAAAAACGTTAGGAAAAAGAGATCCTAGGTGTGTGTGAAGTAACTCCAACACCACAAACGTGTCATCCACAGAGGTCTTGACGTCATGTCCCTCTTTAATATTGTGCATATGTTACAGGTTGTCATATTTAAGAATATGCTCGGATATGGGAATGTTATTACGTGTTATTAGTCAGTATTCAGTGCACATATTTGAAAAGACTGGCATTAATAAGCAAAAAGATCAACGACATCTACCATTAAGATGAATTAAACCAAAATATACGAAAAATTATACTGTCATCCTCCAACGTTGATTTTAAATACTTATTCCCATTTCTCTCTATCATCAAAGAGTCGGGCTTTAGGGTGCCTTCATTCTAATGTTCCTGTTCATGGACATGTAAGACAACTTAGAGATGCCATTAATGCCCAATTGAAATATGAGAGAATGGTTTTATGTGACGTGAGCTTTGAGCCAAAAAAAAAAACAAGTATCTTCTTATTGGTGTTCTCTCTGTATTCGATTCTTTGGTTGGTTGAAAGGCCTGCCTAGAGATTTGTTTGTTGATCTTCTTTGTTTTCTAGCTGGGATTTGGAAGGGATTTTCAGGTCACCTACAAAATGCTCCTTCATTAAAGTATATAGTTTTTTCCAACAACACAGATTTGGCAAGTGTATCAAATTCTGCAGAGCACACAAGAATTTGTCTTTCGTCAGAGGAGTCGCACTTACCGTGGCTTGCAAAATGATCTGTAATATTCAGAAATGACGTGAAATATTACTCCACTCATGAATGTACTCACAAGGAAATTATATATGTGAATTGTCGCGAGTAAGAGAAATTGTATGGGTGGTTAAAACGACATACTAAAATTATAGAAGTTTATATTTCAAAATTTGTTGACCTACTTCTGGGTGTGGCAACAGAATTGACAGAAAGCCATATTCTTTGTCAAAGTTTGTTCACTGTCTTCTGGATGTAATTACAGACTCCACATATAATCATTTGTCTATCGCCACTGCACATTTTTTATTTTACTACTCCTACGCATATGATTGCATCTAGGTTGATGGGATTGCACCTATATACACGAATATCCCCCTCCTACTTGAAGGTGGGTATATAACCAGGGACCGATGGTCTCAAAACTTTATAATCCCTGCATCGACATGTAACTGGAAAAATTCAATGGGAAGGAATTATGGATTATGAACTTTGCAACACTTTCTGAGGATTACTTTATACTACCACCTTCTGCAAGAAGTTTCGCGTGTTCAGGTAATGCTTTGGTTTCTGAAAACCAGCTTTTACTACCACCTTCATGTAATCAGTTTATTTCATTCTTTAGAAGAGACCTTAATCTAGTGGTCTGTTTCCATAGCTGTTTCCACCTAATGTCAATCTTCCTGTTGTTTCCCTTACTTTAGATAAGGAAAATGCATTTATTTTGTTGCAGTTGATGCGATATTTGAAAAAAAAAATTGTTCAAACCATACAATTTCTTATTTTTTTAAATATAGAGCAATGCATTTTTTTAACAGATGGTTGTTCGAAATTTTTTAGGCGTTGTTTGGGATTCACGTCCTTCAAGGATGTTAATTAATCACAAAATTAATATTTTTTGTGCCAATGCAATTCATTCGTCGTCCACTATGTCAATTGCATTAAAACTGCAATGTCATATAATAGATGTCTGACATGTACCTAATGTCAAGGTCATTATTGCATAGGACACCCAACGTCCAAATATTTATGGACTGGAAGCAACATTGTAGATTTCGTGAGAAAGAAACACTAAAGACGATGTTCTTTGCAGGTCTCCCAATCCTGCAGTTTAAGGGCTTTGACAATGAAAACCCTACTTGTTCATCGCATTTTCGCACTGCAGTCAGTAGCACTGTTCCCATTTCCACCGCTAATGTCAATGTCTAAATTCGAAGCTATCTGGAACCTGGGGTCATCGCTTATGTGGATGCATGGAGGTGAAACTACCTGGAACCTGAGATCACGACTTCTTACACTTGACATTAGTATTAGTAGTGATCAAAATTTGATTGTATGTCGAGTCTGTTATTGCATCCAGAGGTCGCTCAACACTATTTGACATAGAAACTGGATGTCTGTCAATTTCTATTACAACTTTGGCATAAAACATTCTGTAATTTTAGAATGTTAATTCAAATGCACATACAATTTCTCATGCTTGTTGGTATCCAATTTTATAGTTTCCTTCTAAGTGTATTCGGGCATGGAGTAATGTTTGGCGTCACTTCTGAACATTCCAAACCTTTTTGTGGGCCGCCATGTATGCCACCCCTACGACGAAAGATATATTATGATGCGATCTGCAACATTTGATACACTTTCCAGACCTATGCTGCTGGAAGAAGTTATGTACTTCAACAGAGGAACATTTTGTTGCTGACTTGGACGTCCCTTGCAATTTACAGTAATAAAACAAAGAAGTTCAACATATAAATCTTCAGGCAGGCCTTTCAACCAAATAGATGATCGAATATAGGGAGAATAACAGTCACAACATACTTGAATTTTATTTTTTTTTGTCTCAACTTTTGTTGCCTAACAGGATTTGTTTCCCCCAAAGCTGATGTCACATAAAACGACACCCTTGACTTTTAATTGGGCCTAAATTGCATTTCTAAGTTGTCTTGGATGTCAATGGTCAGAAACATTTCAAGGAAGGCACCTTAAACCCCAAGTTTTCGATGACAGAGAGAAATTAATAGTTAACAAAGAATGAAATGTTGAATAACCAACCAATGCAGGGATGCCATATCTAGAAGAGACAAGCTATTCAAAAAGCTGGGATAGATCTAGTTGGCAGCACCAATGAAGTCCAAGACCCGAAATTGATATTCAACTGGTTGTTTTTTACAAATCAAGCATTTGATCATCAAGAAAACCGTCCACAAGCTTCAATATTGTACATATTTTTTTTGGTTGGTGGCAGGCAAATCGCAGTCATTGTGGGAAATAATCTTAGTTGTATTTTGTAACCCGTCTTATTTGAATATAGGATATTTACGCTTTTTTTTAATGGCGTTTTCCAATCTCTGGTATTGCGTTTCATTTTATTTAGTACCTTTTTTTTGTGTTTCGTTAAACATGGACGACAAGCTTTTCTTTCTCTTGCCCAGTACTTCGATTTAAATAAAGGCTACTATGTTCGTTTCTTACATTTTACATGGAAGAATAATTTGTCATAAGCCATACTTATGTGGCGCCCACAATATACTTAAAGAAAGAAATTGGAGGACCCGTCCTGCTTTCATTCTTCGGGTCCCATGACTAGAATGAATTAATGACTATTACAACAAGCCAACTCAAGTGTTGACGTCATGTTCATGTTCAATATCTTGCATATATTGCAGCTTCTTCTATTTGATAATATCCATGCATATACAAAAAAAATGGTGTCATATATATATATATATATATATATATATATTAATTTTTATTTTTTTTCTATTGCTTATTGTTTTGAATGAATTTGCGAACCGAACAACATACTGCAAATTGGAAGATGATTTACATTTGAACCATAAATAATCTATTAATATATACTAATATGAATACTATTGGAATAAATATAAAAAATTTCTCTTGGCCAAAACTTAGCCAATTATCTGGCCACCGGGTCTCGGGTTTGCGATATCCAACACCTATCTCCCTTGTTCTGTCATATACATCTTCCAGCCAAAGAACTTCCGTGATCTACAATTTATGGTTTTACTAGTGAGAACTCACCAGGGGTTCGAAAAGATTGACATTAATAAAGGAACAATAGATTTTCTTTTGTGATATACTTAGCCCTTTTCCCCTTTTCTTATTCCCGTATATTCTCACTTTCTGGTTATATACTTAGTCACCTTTCTATGATCACAGGTTTCAAGGTTGGTGGGCTGAAATATCTTCATCTCCATCTATATCCTCACATAACGAATCCGACCGACCGCTGTTCCTTTCCATACTTAGCCAATTTTATGGTCGCGGTTGCTGGGTTGGCGCTTTCGAACCCTGCTGCTTCTTGTTCCATTATATACATCTTGCACTCAAAAATTTCGTGATTTTAACGAAATTTGCGAACCGAACATCCTGCAAATTGGGATCGTTTTAGCACTTTTCCTTGATCGATGAGATTGGTAAAATTACTCTCATGGAATAATTTTAAATAAACGAATATATATTGTGCAAAGTCCAATGGAGCTATCATATCAACAAGAGGCCCTTAAAGTTCAAATTCATTGTTGTTATACTTGCAGTGATACAATTTTTAAAAACTTTGTTTTGTTTATTTCATTTTTTTTAAATAAGAGATTTAACATCCTTCAATAATTTTATGTAATTAAATTGTACAATATCAATATTTAATATTAATAATTTAGTATTTGGAAATAATGCTTTTAGATAGTGTTAGATAGTTGATAGGGATCACCATCCGTAAACAATCACAATATTGAGACTGCCAGCCCTAGAGTCCGTCTGTCAATTTGTATATCGTGGAACTCCGAGTGTTGTTTGGAGGACACAAAACAATAGAAGTGCAATGTTGAGCCAACCAACCAGCAAGTTCGCCTATCAATTTGTATATCGTGAAACTATGGGTGCTATTTGTAGTACATGGAACAATAGAGCCCCAATTTTGAGCCCGCCAGCCTGAGAACCCGCGATCCAAAAAGTGGCTAAGTATGGAATGAGGGATTCATACATGCTTACGAACTTGGTTGTTTCTTCCGTGATATACATCTTGCACTCAAAACTTCTGTGATCTACAATTCCACCACAGACTCCTCGAAATCACAAGCTTGACTCTACGAGGGTTCACAAATGTCTCAAAGTATCTGTCGCTGCCTTCCATCCCCACTAAATTCATGTCCTTCCTAATATACATTAACTATGCTCTTACTAGTGACAACTGAACACACTGGTACAAAATAATTGGCACCCGGACCTTCGCCATATGCAAATTGACTACCGGACTCCGACATCCTCCCCTCTTCCGTGTTACACATTATGCATTCAAATGTTCTGAGCTATACAATTTGACCGTCGGGGCCTCACGTCTTCTAGGGAGACCTTGTCACCCTATTTTGGATCCTCGCGTTGGCGGGTTCACGAAATCTCCAACTCCTAGTCAATGTTTCATGTTCTACCCATCCTCATTCTTCTTTCCAAATATGCAACACCAAAGGTTTAATACTAAAACGCCATCATGCAACAACCGTAAAGATCGTCACTAATAAGAAAAAGTCTCAAGGACCAACCATCCCTGCAAAACTTGTCTAGAAACATGCAAAGAAGATCTTTCCAGGTAATGGAAAAGCTATTACAAATTTCAATATATTAGTGAAAACAAGTCCGGGCCAACGTTTCCCTATTCCATACTTGGACACTTTTTCGATTGTGGGTTCCCGGATTGATGGCCTCAAAATTGTCTTTTGAATCTTCCGCAACTTGCAAACAGTGCCCGGAGTTCCGTGATATACAATTTGTCCGCTGGAATGCCCCGTCACGAGCCCAGTCGTCCGTCGTTTTTTTCCTTTCTGTTGCTTATGGATTTCAACGAAATTTGTGAACCAAACAAGATCCTGCAAATTGGAAGATGATTTACATCTGGACCATAAATAATCTATTCATATATATTAATATGAATACTATTGGAATAAATATAAACACTCTCTTTTAATTTTTCCTCTTTTCTCCCCCTCTATTATCCCTTTGTGGTTCTATATTTAGTCGCATCGATATGATCACAGCCTCCCGGATTCGCAAATTGGCAGCTCTTTATCTATATCTTCACACCATGAGCCCGACCGACCGCGGTCCCTTTCAATACTTAGCCAATTCTCTATTCACCGGGTCCCGGGTTTGCAATATCCAACACTTATGTCCCATGTTCCATCATATACATCTTGCACCCAAAGAACTTCTGTGATCTGCAATCTATGCTTTTACTAGTGAGAAATCACCAGGGGTTCGAAAAGATTGGCATTAATAAACGAACAGTAGATGTTCTTCTATGAGATACTTAGTCCTTTTTTCCCTTTTCTTATTCCCGTGTATTATCGCTTTCTAGTTATATACTTAGTCGCCTTTCTATGCTCGCGGGTTCCAGCATTGGCGGCCTGACATATCTTCATCTCCATCTATATC
>JZKD02S1603012.1:86114-96820 GCA_000966675.3 Picea glauca | reverse complement strand
ACCCCCGCCTCCTCCCTCTATCTCTCCCCTTCCCTCCCACTATATCTGCTCTCTTTCTCTCCTACATATACCACCTCTTTCTCTCTCTCGTTGTTCTTAGTCACAATAAGCATTGCAATCCAAACATCATTTTTCTTTCATTCACTTAGTTACATGTTGCATTTTCATTTTTTGCATATTTATTAGATCACAAACATTTATATCTCTCCAATCTTTACTAGGTACACTTAAATTATCATTACAAGCAAACATACCTTGAAATGCAACAACTCATAGCATGAGAAAAAACAACTTTGTTGCTCTTAAAAAATGTGGTTAAAAATGGGCCAAAGTAATTCAACAATATACAAATAGGGTTCTCTAGTTTTATTGAGCCACTCAATGACAACTCAAAATATTCTTTACAAACTTTAGCAAAAACAAAATCTTGTAAAAACAAGTGTTCACTTGTATGTTTATTATTGAAACAAATTTACTTTTACAATTTGTTTTTTGTTTTGTTTTTTTTTTTAATTTAAAAAAACCATTATAGAAACAAATTTACTTCTACCACTACTTTCTTTTGTTCTTTTTTTATTTAAAAAAACCATTATAGGTATGAAGTACTTTGTTTAGTACTCGAACCAAGTGATATCTATTTTCCTCGATTCAATCCATTCTACAATGAATGTGTTATTAGTGCGATGAATGTAAACAAGTAACATCTCGCAAGAGTTTCATACGTTGATAACCAAGATAGTGCTACTGAACCAAGTTGTCTCACAAGAGTTTCATCGCAGTATATCCAAGACATTGATATAACGATATGAACAGAGTCATTGGAATGCAGAGTACTTGGTAGAAATTGATCTATGCTTTTGTTCCAAGATTATGAAATTCCTTGCATTTTTATTTTAACAATTAATAAATTAAGTGACATGTTAACTACATCGTCAGTTACCTAAGACTATTAACTAACATGCCTATTAACTCCATGGGCAATTAATGTAGACTGTGTAAATTACCTGAAGCTTTCACCAAATTCCAATTATTGGGTTTCATTTCTAATATAGCAATCAATTGGAAAAGATATGAATATCTCAACAACACAACTCCACATTCTTCAAATGTTATTTCCAAAAGGATTGATTTGAGAGTAGATAAAATCAGTGTGATAGATTTTTTGAAGAAGTTTGAGAAAGAAATTTATGAATAAACCAAGCATTCACATAGAGCTTGATGGCAAGACCTACAATTCAAACAATCCCATGAAGTGTTTCCACCAAGGAATTTTTTGTCTGAAGTTGATTTTGCAGAGAATTACACATTCATTGCACAAAAACAAATACATAGTGGATATTATCATTATGATCAAGTCACTATATTTGTCCATGTTCTATATAGACATGCTCAACAGAATGTTGATAACATAGAAAACACCAATGACAATCAACATGTTATTAAAGAATATCACTTTTATTTAAGTTATGATCGAGCACACGATACACATTATGTACAACATTGTTTTGATCAATTTTATGATTCATTGAAAAAATGTGGGATTGGATTCAATCGAAATTGGATATGGTCAGATGGATGTGTGGGTCAGTTCAAATCTTCACGATCATTCTATTGGTTTTTTCGTCTTCACAAGAAATCAAACATTACATATTGTTGGAATTTCTTTGAGACTGGTCACGGAAAAGGAGAGCACGAAGGTGCAAGAGCATGTGTAAAATGAGCACTTCGAAGGTATCAGATGAACCCTCATGCCAATCAATTTGAATCTGTTGAACAAGTTTTTGATTGGTGCAAATTGGTGCTAAGCCATGAAAATAATCCATCAAGGGATGTGCGCAGGTGTGTGTGTATATATACATGTACACAAGATATCTTTATTCACATGTTCAAATTTATATGATCTCCATTCATGTTCTTGATAGATTTCAAGTTAACACGTTCTTGTCTTGTGTAAGTTTTTTGGTATGTTGGAAACCAAGATGTAAATATATCAATCCCATATGAGTTAGGTACGATTCATGGGACGCGAAAAGTGCATTCAGTTAAAACAAAACACTATCAAAATGTGTTTGCATTTGATAGAAGAAATGAATCTTGTTTTTGTTCAATTTGCATAAAGGACATAGAAGACATACAAATTTGTGAAAATGAAAATGCGGAATATGTTAAAGCTTGGAGACATACCAAACTTAATATAAAAGAGAAAATGCCACTTGCAAGCTCAGAGGAGATGGAATCAAATGAAACTATAGTATCAATTGATGGCGATAGAGTTTATGATCTTGTTAGAGAAGGTAATTTATGTTTCAATTGTTTGAAAATATATTTGTTAAATATTTAAACAACCTGTAGATGTACTTGTAAGTTGGATATATAAAATTTATATATAGTTGATGAGTTTAATGGCATGTGCATGTGTTGTGATATCCTCGAATTATTCAAAATTAAATTATTTCAAAATTGTTATTGTAACATCCTTCTCTTGCGCACACCTGATTGGACTTGCTCTTTGAGGACACTTACGTGCAAGTCATCTCGTTCCTTAAATGATTGGCTGTTTCGCTTATGGATTATGATGATGTTGTGGATATGATGATATGTTATTTGATTATACTTGTATCGACATGTGCTATTGACTGGTTTCTCCTGAGTGTGCAAGACTCTGGACTGATTGAGGATGTCGATGGCATCGATGGACCTCCTTAGACTCCGGATCGAGCCAGGGAGGGGACTGGTTATGGTTTGAGTATTTTTGGTTATTTCATATGTAACATATGACTGATATATTATGATGGTGTTATGGATCATTGACATGTTAATTGATGGATGCAGGCTGACGAAAGCTTGCTAATCAGAGTCATATTTGGAGTAAAGGAGTTACACATGACAACCATAGATGTCGAGGGAGAGGTGTGGCAGCAGCTCTGCCACAGCCTACTAGCACTCCTGCCGTGACTCGAAGTATAGGTTAATGATTACCTATTTAGAGAGATCCATGATGTTGTGAGGGCAGACTGAGATAGTTGCTCGCGAAGATTCTAAGGGGCATGCAATAAGGCAAACTCCTTATTCCTTAGAGGCCCTTAGTCTCCCATCAGGTCACCTGACAGAGTATTGACTCCAAGGGTTTGATGTCTACCAAAATTAGTCAAAAGGTGAGTGGAACCCTTGGAGCACGTAGTGCGTCTTGAAGGGGACGTCGCATAAATGAAACATAGATGATGGCGAGTGGCACCCTTGGAGCACGTAGTGCATATTGAACGACACGTCGCGGTTGTTAACACTTATGAGTCAATGAACCTAGGTACCTAGAAAAAAACATCTTGTTTTATTCTGGTCGGACCTAAGATAATTGTTGCTTGAGTAAAGTTTAAAAATAATAAAATTCTCTTAAAAACAACTTTACTAAGACTGATTGAATTTAAAGCCTAGGTCTAAGTAGTACATGAGAACTAAAAGTTTATTAAGCAAGTAATAGAGGGGGGGATGAAGAAAAGTGGGGGTACAAATTAAATTTAAAAATTACAAGAGGATTTAATTATTTAAAAATATTAATTGTTGTTTATGTGCAAAACTTGCTAAATTCAAACTTAGACAAAAAGGAGAAATTAATTGCTAAAAGGGATGTGGAACATAAAATGAATCTAGTATAGAGAACTTTCTTAAAATGAACTCAACCAAGATTTAAGAAAGGCATTAGTCATTAAGGAATGTGAGGGAATAAAGGGACATCGAGGAGCGATTTTATGAACGCTTTTAGGTGGGTGAAGGAAATTAGAAATTTAATATAATAAATAAAATAAAATTCTGGTGCAACTAAGGGATCAGGTGACAAGTGTATGGGGGAGAATTTCCTAATTAAATTTTATTAAAACGAATTTAATGTGCAAATGAAAGTGTCTCTAAGATGAACTCTATAAAAGAAACGACAACGAAGGGGTGTAGGGACGACCGATATGTGTAAGGTTATGCTGCCAGAAATTTTGATTGTTTTTTCTTGTGGGAGTTGGGATGCTCAGCTCGAAAGGGAGTGGTTGCTCAACCTTGCGAGGCGAGCTGGGAGGTAGATTCTTCTCTGGTCTTATGTGTGTGGCCCCTTTGCGGCTCGCGAGGCTCAGAGGGAAGAAGAGTACCCCTAGCGTTGGTTGGGAGGTACCGGTGAGGTCTCAACGATTAGAAAGCGAGAGCAAGGAGGATCTCCAGTGACCAAAGAGCGTCTCCAAGCCCAGTTTCGTCGGTGATGGTAATTTCGATAAGTTAAAGGGTACTAGGTTGATGGCATGTGCATGCTTTATTTTTCACAATTTTGATATAACATAGTTACCAACTTAGTGAGAACTATGACCTCAAAATGAGAACTTTGACCCAAAAAACCCATAGTTTTGCATAAAAAACATGAAAATCAACCCCCAAATAAAAAAGTGGTGCTACCAGCATCACCATTTTTTAAAACGAGGTAAAAATTACAACATTTTTCAAGCATGGCCTTCAAAACTCATACAGTAGCTCAGAAAAACCTTAAAATTAACACCTAAATAAAAAATTGACGCTAACAAAAAAAATAAAAAGTCTAAACATTAAAATTATGGCTAATTACGACCTAATTGAAACCGTGGTTTTGACAATAGATCCCTATGCCAAAAAACCCCCAAAATTGGATACAAAATGGTCACTTTAAAATTTCTATATTAACTTTTTTTTTCTCTTAAATTTATATTGGAAAATAAATAAATAAAAATAAAAAAATCTTTGCAATTTGTTTTTTGTAATGAAGCAAAAAAAATACATTTAAAAAAAATATTCAAATTCCAAATTAAACAAAAAAGAAAAACATTAAAAAAAAAAGTGGAAAAAAGAAACATAAAAAAGAAAAGAAAAAAGTTTAAAATTTCTCGAAAAAAAAAAGAGTGATCTAAAAAAATGGTATATATTTAAAAAAAATAATAATGAAAAAAACACTTGAAACCTTAAAAAACTAAAAAAAAAGAAATGTTTTTTAGAAAACACTAAAAAAACTTAAAAACAGAAAAAATAAAAATTAAACAAAATATTAAAAAAAAATCTGAAATTTAAAAAATATTAAAAAAAAAACCTAAACTAATAAAATGTTTAATAAATTGTAATTTTAAAATAAACATAAATAAATAAATGAATACAAAATATATAGAAAAATATTTAACAAATATTTAAATGCTTAACAAATTTTAATATTACAAAATATATAGAAAAATATTTAGCAAATACTAAAATGCTTAACAAATTTTATTATTAAAATAAATTAAAGTCAAAACCAATTAATTCACATATAAATGTTTCATCAATATACAATTTTTAATGTAAGATTTATAAAAAACTAATTATTAAAACATTTCACCAAAACTGCATTTTAAAATTTAATTATTATCATGCTTAACATATTTTATTTTCAAAATGAATTTTAATTAAATTATAAATTTTAATTTCAAATTCTAATCTGATGGCGATGCATTGAAGATGCTGGCATATTCTTAGTCATCCATTTATTGTTGATAACTTCCTTGCATTTGTAAATGCATCGGTTAACCTGTTTACTTTTTAACATTTACCTAATCATATTAAGAAATTATTGTAACATCATATGATTGCCACATTTAAATGATTAACTTTTGGGATTCCTCAACTGTATGCGAGTTTCATTTCTCATTCTCTACCCCATTCTGTCCGTGCGTTTCATTCTCTACCTCATGTGGATTCTCCGTTTGAATTGTTTTCGTGAGCACCCGTTCCGGTTCAAACCCTACCCGAAAGTAATATGAAAGGCTTAATTATTCTTCATCCCTTTGTCAGTGGAGGTTACGTGGTTGAGATGTGGAGGGTTTGTTTTATGTGTGGGATTTAGCCACTGTTTGTATGATGGGCTGGGAAGTTTGCAGTTTCTTCATGCATGAGCCTAGCATGTTTACTGGTTTTTTTTTAATTACGTGAGAGTTTTTTACCCGCCCTAAACCTTTCGGTGTTCACCAGCCGCGAGTTAGCAACTGTGCTAGTAATTTCAAAGTGAAGAAAACACTTTAGGGAATGCGAATATTAAGATATTTGAATAACAACATGCCCCCTGTGAAGGGATGAAAGAGTCCTACTCACTCTGGAAGTACAAAAAAATGGGCCCTACAACCAAGGGCAAATATCCTTTCTAAAAACTGGACCACCTAGTCGCACATGCATGCTCTGTCCGGAAGGTGCAATGACAAGCATCATAAGATTTTGCATATTAAGAAATAAGACAGTTGCAATTAACCCAGCATGACCATGACTATAAAAAAAATTAAAAAAAAAAAATAAAAATAGTTTATATATATATATATATATATATATATATATATATATATATATATATATATATATATATATATATATATATATATAGATAAACTATTTTTAAATTGTTTTTATAAAATTTAATATTTAAATTAGTTTTTAAAGTTTTTAATTTAATTTTTGTTTTTATTTTGGGTTTTTTTATTAGTTTTATTTATTTATTTATTTTTTATTAAAAAAATTATTTTAGGATTTTTAATTTAAGTTTTTATATATATATTTTTTATTTTTGTGTTTTTTAATTTTTTTTAAAAGTGCTTTTGGCCATAAATTTATTTTTTTACCTTTTTTTTTCTTATTTTCTCTTAGTTTTTATAAATAGTTCTATTTTTTTGGTTTTTTTTTCTATTTAGTTTTTTAAGTTTTTCTTTATTTTATTTTTATATAAATTTGTTTTTGCTTTTTATTAATTTTAATTGTTTTTTTTTCTTAGTTTTTTAAGTTTTTATTTTATCAAAATAAATTTTAATTATAT
Source organism: Picea glauca (assembly GCA_000966675.3). Taxonomy (NCBI): domain Eukaryota; kingdom Viridiplantae; phylum Streptophyta; class Pinopsida; order Pinales; family Pinaceae; genus Picea; species Picea glauca. The sequence goes on along the minus strand of JZKD02S1603012.1, from coordinate 89,988 downwards.
TTATTTTCTAAATATTCAAAAATAGTGTTATTTTAGTACAATTATTTTCTATGTATTGAAGTAATGATGAACAATGTGTTAAAAATGATGTTTTTTACTACGTTTTAAAAGTATGAAACAATAAATCAATTAAAGAGACACAATTACATGAAAAATCATAATTTCAAAAAAGTAAATGGAAAAAAATATTTATAAGATTGAAAGGAGCATGGAAAAATGACTAAAAACATCGTTGAATAAAAAATAAAAATAAAAAAATTGAAAATTTTGAAAATACATGATAAACAAACATTTAAAAAAATAATGGGGAAACATTGTGGATCGAAAAATTTAAAATATTGAAAAAACATCTAAAAAGGGAGGGGGGTGCTACTGGTAGCACCATTTTTAAAAACAGGGTAAAAAACTTGACCCCCCAAAAAATGAGAACTCTGTAGAGTTCTCGTTAAGTTGGTAACTATGTTATATCTCATTTATTTTCGCAATGAATCTAGTGTAATAAGGATTATATATGTAATTGACATCGCTTTATTTCACAATGAATCAAATTGTAACAAGGATTTTATATATGTAATTTGGCGTCGCTTATTTCGCAATGGATCATTTAGTTATAAAGGATTATATATATGTGATTCGATGCCGCTTTATTTTCGAAAGGGAGCTAATGGTAATAGGTTGATCATATTTTCATTTCCCGTCACTGTTGTGCTTCTGATATTTAATTGTTGAATTCCATTGACGGTTGTGTGTTATAAAAAGTGAATCCTAGCATCGTTGTTTTTCCATACCGAACCAATTGTAATGAAAAAATTTGGTTCGTTGTTATCCATTTTCCCCCTCCGCTGGTTTCCACTATAACGTTGATAGTCGATGTATGTATATACAGGAACGATACTCTTGATCGTTGCCAAGGAATTCGTTTCACTTCTAAATTTTGTTCTGGTTATTACTTTTGCATTGATGTATGGTATGGTGTGCGTGGTGTCAGAATGATGGCAGGCTATTGAGTTGGGGTGGGTAAAATCATGAAGAACGAAATAACCCCTTTAGCCACTGACACAAATTCTATTTCCTGAGAATAAATGGCGTTGCTTTACTCTGTCAAGTTCCCAAACCTTGAAAAAAAAACAACGACTATAGACCCTTGCTTTTAATGAAGGACTCGGAGTCTATTTTGGGTGTTTTTTTTTTGTGCATAGTTTTTATAAAATTTCAAATGAGCCTATCGTTGTCTGGTACATGCTCAGATCACGATTCTTTGTTGTTGCCCGGAGTTGGCATTCTTGAACCTTGCACACACTCCGACCTAACCTCCTGCCAATGATTTGGTCTTCTTTACCTTCACGATTGGGTGAGTTGATACACCAACGATTTAACCACTGCGTTTTCCTGAAATTCTCTGTGTCTGGCTACTCAGTGAATTTCGGAGTTAACACCAACAAACTTACCTTTGCGTTGGGAAATTGCTCAGCTTTGAACTTCTTTTATACAACGAATACTTGGGCACAACAACCCTGCAAATTCCATTCAAGATCTCATACGACACGCATGCTCTTCTGCGCTTTTTGGGGGTTCTGTAACTCTACGTTCTAGAAAAACCTTTCGCTACGTCTCCTATGGAGAGGAACACACTCTACTACATTTAATTGCTCAGCGAAATTAGATCCTCCCCATTCCTTCTCCGTGTTCCTGCACAACTGGAACGAGTTTCCCTGGGAATTTCCTCTTGGCACCTCAACATTTTATGCTGCATTTCCTTCTTGCAGTTTTTTTTGTGTCATTGTGTTTTCCCCTTACGGTGCACATGATGTCGTCTCAGAACTTCCTTGTTTACCCAGCTATTACACTTATTGCTCAGTGAATTTGGGTCCAACCCCTGAGCGTCCTTACCCTTGATCAGCACAAATCCATGGATCTTCTCAGTAAGATTCTGATACTTGCAGTGAGTTGTGGGGCCACTCGGTAATTTTCCTTACCCCGCCCTGCTCCTAGAGCGCAGTCTCTGCCACAAATATTTTTCATTTTAAATAAAATAATTTTTAATTGACAATGCTCATTTACACGTATGGTCTGCTGGTAAATATAATTGTGGTTTTATATTATTGACCTTCTAAATAGTTTAGAAGACCTGTAATGCACGAAAACACAAAATTTTGCACATCTCCTTCGCATTAAAATGTAAAAAGAGTCTATGGTGGAATAAAAATGTTATTTTCAACTACTTTTGCATATAATTGATATAAAATATTTATGTAAAGTGAAAATTGAATATTTTGTTATTAGTATAATTTTTTGTGTCACATGTCAATTCTTTATTGAGAATTGAAGAAATTATGCATCTCCCTTACATTGAATTTGTTAGATGTTGTTTTTGTCCTTCATGATTACCTCCTTTATTTAGATTATTTGATTAATATGACATTAGAATAATAACCCAGGTGGGATAAGGGTTGTGTAACTTCCCTTCAAGTTTGATATTATTCAGATCAATCAATTATACTTATGTGTGTGTATAGGAGAAGGACGTGTACTTAACTATGAGGTTGATGTAAACCAATTCTTCTTGCTTACATCCTTGGTCTCGAAGTGTAACATTCATGTTAGCTAGATTTATCATTTTCAGATAATTAATTGTTAGTTGATGATTGTGCATTGAAGACTGATGATTAAGTTGATCACTTGCATCGCGAAATTAACTTGTAGGATGATTGGCTAAGTAGATGGACCTCTTCTGCACTGGAAATATTACTGAAATGTATGCTTGTTTTTATTCCCGACCTCTTGCACGCAGTGCCACAGACCCCCTCCCCTCTCTCCTTCGGGGTTGCGCGACCTCCTGATCTAGGATCGTTCAAACACCTGAGTTGGATTGACTCCTCGACTCCCTACTGGAACCAAATGTAATTCTCCATAGGTCCTTATTTCTTAGAATTGTGGGTCCCCTTAACCCTTCGAAGAAAGTTGGCAGCGACACTTGTTCTTCGTGCCGATCCCTTTCTATCATGTGACCTCGGGCTATGTCCCGGGGGCAAACTATGAAAAACGCTTCAGTCTTCAGTCTTCGACTTGTCCCACGACAACCCAGTACTATGTTCCCGAGCTCTGAATTGACAAACTTTAAATGACACGAGGATCGATGGTCCTCATCCCTCCTCTAGATCGGCGACTGCGATCTCTTCAAACTCCAACCTTCGGGAGTCTCTCGATATCCTCCTCTGATATATTCTGGAGTTCTATTCCTTTGAATCGTACGGATCACTTCCACACGTCCCTTCCAGATCCAATGGTTTGGATTCAAACCGCTCTTCGCAACTTCACGAAGATTTCCGTTTGCTCTTAGCAAACCTCCCAAAGCTCCAACTCTCGGATCTCCTAATATTCTGTCACCTGTCTCCTCCAAACGATGGATGATTTCATGGTCTCCGGGACTTCGGAAAGTCCTTGACCTCCTTACACACTTAGCACAATTTATTCCCGAGACTTAGGTTTTTCTCGGCCTTCCCTCTGCACTCCTTACAAATTTTTGTACTGGTTCTGCTGAGAATTTGCTCGGCTTGAAACCTTCGAGATTCTCAGTTCCTTTGTGTCCTTCCGCGAACCTTTAAGTGCCCTCCTGGCGACTTAATGCTCCTCCTCCCGAGCTTGTTAGACGAACTTACTTTTTCCTTGATGCACTCCTTGCGCTCGGATCGACCTTCTGACGTCTTCTCCCTGAGCCCTTCCATAAGTCTTAAGGCATCTCCTTTCCTTGGTCAATGCACTCTGTTAACTCCCAAAATAACACCATTATTTTGCTAACTCGTTCACAAAGGTTCGATTAAAGTTTTTGAATTGTGAATGGGAAAAGGACACTTAAACTTGCAGGCAACTTTTC
>JZKD02S1603012.1:48895-73419 GCA_000966675.3 Picea glauca | reverse complement strand
CCCGAAATCAACTAGAAGGCTTCCACGCAGTAATTGTGGATTTACCTCAAAGTGACCCCCATAATACGATCTGACCACCACAATCAGTTAAACCACGGAGGGTTAGTCCCCGTAGTTTACCCGAATGCGATCTCGTGCGTAACCCCTGTGTGAGAGGGGGATCCCAGGTAGACTTATACGATAACTGGATTCACTCTCCCTAACTTAGGATGCTAGTGTTTGTTTTAGAAACTTTGGAGAGTTATGCTCACAGCCTAATCCAAAGTACTACACCTATTCTACTCTTGGTGGAGGATCCTAGCAAAGAAAAAGTTCTAGATAATTTTTAATTAGCGTTGATTTTTATGGCTGTTCTTTACGCAAAAGGGGGTGTATGGAAGTGAAACCAATGGAATTATGACTCAGACCCAAAGAATGCATTGAATATGATAAGCAGTCATTTCTTTTCAATGAACGTCTATCTAAGGGAGAGAGGGAGTTCCTTTCACTTAGCAAACACGGATACAGAGTGTCCTCAAACGATTCTTTTTCTCAATCAAATCCCGATGTAATGCAAAAACTTTTAAATGCCTTCTAATATGCACAATCAATCATGGAGATGCTTTTTCATTGTTCGTATATGAGTTAAAGATCAATTCAACACAATGCTTGTCTTTGCTAATTGTCTTTGTATGGATGGAAATCAAACTAGCACAAGCTAAAGTCATACAAACAATGCACCCTTTCGATACAATCAAAACGAAAAGCGAAAGAAAAGAAACAATCAAAGAGAAAACAAAATTCACACCCAAAAGCAAAAGTTGAAGAACAAATCATCTTGACTAAAATCAAGGTAAAGAGGTCTGTAGGCCTTTGATGACCTTCACGAAGGTTTTTACTCAGCTGATGAGGAGAGAAAAACAATGCATGGGTTTCGAACTTCACTCAACATGAAAAACTTAATGAAAACGGTGAAGAAGGCTACAAGATCCAACTAACAAGATGTTTATTCTTCAAAAGAGAGATGTCAAGGCTAAAAAGGAAGAAATATTGACTCACAAGGTTACTCAGCAGATAAAACACAGAGGCAAAATCCAAAAAAATGCAATCTTGGAAGACTTTGAGCCAAAGAGGGCTGGCGCTCTAGTGCCAAGGGCAAGGGGCGTTATAGCGCTCTGTGTAAAGCTACTAGGAGAATTGGCGCTCTGTTAACACTAGGATAGGGGTGCCAGGGTCTGAAACTCCAAAAATTGTTGAGAAAATAAAAAAATTGCAATCCAATTCCGACAATGGTGCTGAGTGTGATGGGGTAGGGAGCCAATCAGCTCATGAAACCAATCAAAAGAGGAGTGAACCAGGTCTGAAACAATCGAGGGATAGAACCAGGTCAACGAGGAGAAAAATCCAAACAAGGGGTTTCGATTTGAGGCTATCTCCCCAGTGGAGTCGTCAGTTTCTGTTGTAGGAAAATCTCCCTGCGGACAGGTAGATCGCCTCTAAGAGCTTGACCTTAACCCTAGACAGAAAAATGCTTAACGTGGACACTGACTTCCTTTCAAATCCATATAAACTAATACATGAGAAGGGAGGATGACAAAGTACCTCTTTATCGACGTTTGTCCCTGCACGCTCCGAGTTGCGCTCCAATCCTTTGCTCCTCGCTGAGTTTTGCAGACAAACAAGATACAACTACTTCCTACTCTATTGATATTAGCTTTAAAATAGATCTATCAGTTAATGATAAGTTTATGTGACATCAGACACAAACTAGAAAGAAACAGACCAAGCGTATCATATTAATGAGAATAATGACAGCAATACTTACAATCGTAGATGCGAATGCGACAGCTTCGTCAAGTCCTCTTCGTCTAACCCTTGCTCGACAGATCCACAACCTGGCTGACAACAGCTTCACTGATCACTTCTCCTTTGGCTGACTGTGTGTTTCCTATGAGATCATAGGTTTCATGCTAGCAATTCTTCCTTCTTTCCACCATCATAGAGCTTGCTTATATAGGTTGAGAGGAGCTTAACCTATTGAGTTATCTTTAGAGCAAGTTAGGAACCTCCTCCTTAGATCAGGGATCTGTTGATGAAACCAATAATTCGAGTACAACTGCCTCCTAATCTCGAAAGATCCTTTCCTTATTCTCCTCACCAGGCTAAAAACTGACCCAGATTAGGGAGCGCTCCTTCAAAAGGGGCATCAGAGCGCTAGAACGCTCCCTGAGAAGCTTAAGGGGAGCGCCAGCGCTTCAAAAGTGGGCAACGCTCCTACAGAGGGGTGAGGAAGCGTTATAACACTCCTTGAGGCCTTATAGGGGAGTGCCAGTGCTCCTAAGGCTGTTTCAGGGGAGCGTTCACCCTCCAAACTCTTGATTGAAATCCCTGTTCAGGTGTTAAGAGTTATTTGAGTCCAGTGAACCAATTCTTCTTCTCCAAATCAAGTACATAAGATGTTTTAAGTGCCTCCTTAGTGTCGTCATGGTGGTATCATGATTAAACAACGTTTGCGACACTTGTAACCAGCTTGCGACACTTGCGAAAGTTGTAAGGAAGTTGCGACACTTACACCAATTGAGAGGAATATGCGACACTTATCCAGTTGAGTAATTTTGATGTGTAACAACACTGACTGGCCACTTTGCTGCAGACTCCAATTCCGCAGTATCCTCTCTGAACTACTGTTCAACTACCTCCTCTAATAGATAAACTCTTGTCATTTCTTCAGCTTGTTTCATTCCAGCTTCCTCCAACTGCAACTCGTGTTGGTAAGTCTCCTCTAGCATGGTTATCTCGTGGCAGCCACCTTTTGGTTCCAGAATGTCCAACCAATCCTCTAGTGCCCTTAACTCCATCTCCCACTGAGTGAGTAACTCAACTGGGTGCTCCTCTTTTGTTGGGATAGACTTCAATATCTGCTCCTCCTCCATGATAGTCTCAGCTTGTTGTCCTTTTGTTGCATATGCAACACTTATGCTAACCTCTCTTCGGTTGCTTGGCATGAATATCTTGACTCCTCCAATGACCAGAATGCACCTTTGATCCTTCTCCTCTGTGATGAAATTTTCCAACTTGTCATCATCTTCATTCACGCAGCTTGCATCTCCGCATGAATCTTCATATGGGTGAGGTCTTTCTTCCTCCTCTCCATCTGTCAACACCCTGTGCTGACGTGAACCCTCAACTGAGCTCATCTCTTCTCCCTTGTCCACTTTGAAATATTTAGGATGTCTCATCTTCCCTCTCGACATTTTATGAGATCGCCTGATCCCTTCTCATTGCCCACCTGACAACCTACGAGACTCCCCAGATCTCTTTCCCTCGCCAGTGAGGTTTTCGGTATATCTCAACCACCTTTTCAACATCTGTTGTTGCCTTCTGGCCAACAACTTATGAACATGCCACTTAGATGTCCTTTTCAAAGGCCACTCGTATGTCCAGTGCACCCTTGCCTCCTGCTGCATCTTAAATTCTATCTTCTCCATCTCTACTCGGATTTCACTAAACTCCTTGTCCATCTCCGCTCTACTTTTCTGTTGGTAGACTTCTCTTCGACCACGCTCATGACCTCGAACAACTATCTTGCTTCACCTGCAACCCACCTGGTTGTTGACCATCTGTTGCACACCTTGCAGTAGTCTCTACAGAGTATCACACTCTATCTCCCTTCACCTGCTATCTACAGGTGAATTCACGCTCTGATACCACTTGGTATCAGAGTATCTCTTTTATCTCCTTCCTCCCGCTTGAGAGTAAAATCGGGCTCTAATACCACTCTGTCGCAGACCCCCTCCCTTCTCTCCTTCGGGGATGCATGACCTCCCGGTCAAGGATCTTTCAAACACCTAAGTCAGATTGACTCCTCGGATCCCTACTAGAACCAGATGTACTTTCCCACAGGTCCTTCTTTCTCCGAAGTGCGGGTCCCCTTAACCCTTCGAAGAAAGTTGGCGGCGACACTCGTTTTCTGTGCTAGGCTCTTTCAATCATGTGACCTCGGGCTGTGTCCCGAGGACAAACTATGAAAATCTCTTTGGCTTGTCCCACGACAACCCACTCCTATGTTCTCGAGCTCTGAATCGGTGAAATTTAAACGACGCGAGGATCGACAGTCCTCGTCCCTCCTCTAGATCGACAACTGTGATCTCTTCAGACTCCGGCCTTAGGGAGTCTCTCAATATCCTTCTCTAATATCTCCCGTAGTGCTACTCCTCTGAATTGTGTGGATCACTTCCATGCGTCCCTTCTATATTCAACGGTCTGGATTCAAACTATTCTTCATGACTTTGCGAATATTTTTGTTTTCTCTTGGCAAACCTCTCAGAGCTCCAACTCCCGGATCTCCCAATCTTCTACCACCTGTCTTCTCTAGACGATGGATGATTTCATGGTCTTCGAGACTTCGGCAAGTCCTCGACATCCTTGCACACTTAGCGTAATTTCTTCCCGAGACTTAGGTTGTTCTCGGCCTTCCCTCTGCACTCCTTGCAAATTTCTATACTAGTTCTGCTGAGAATTTTCTCAGCTTGAAACCTTCGAGATTCTCAGTTCCTTTGTGTCCTTCCACGGACCTTTAAGTGCCCTCCTGGTGACTTAACTCTCCTCCTCCTGAGCTTATAAGAGGAACTTACTTTGTCCTTGTTGCACTCCTTGCGCTCGGCTCGACCTTCTAACAGCTTCTCCCAGAGCCCTTTCAGAAGTCTTAAGGCATCTCCTTTCCTTGGTCGATGCACTCTTGCAAATCCTTCCTTCTTTAGAGTGTTAAAAAACCCTCGGATTCTCTTAACGCTTTCAACACTTCAGGATGTGTTTCCCTTGTATGCTCTCGTACTTGGTCTATGCCCTCCTGGCAGAGTATTACAGAGTCTTCAATAACTCTGCACTGTGCTTCCTCCTACAGAGTCTTTCTTTCCAAGGTATTCAACAACCTTGAAAATTCCCTCCAAGTTTGTGAATTATCCTAGTGTGCCCTCTTGGAAGCTTCTCTTCTGAATCAAACAAGTTCAGACACACACTCCTTGCGTCGACTCACATAGTTTCCACCCTATGTCGCACACTCCTTGCACTTGTTCTAGAGAACCAGAACTAATCCAACACACTCACACATAGAATATTATATCTCTATCCCAACAGACGATTTCTAACATACGTCTACATCATAAGAACATGTGAATGACATTCACAACCAACCATCCATTACACAGAAATTGGCAAAACGGAAAATTTATTAATTTCTATTAATAGTAGAATGTCCATTACAATATCTGAGTCTAGACTACAACCGAGTCTTGGCTCTTAATCCTCCTCCTACAATCTCTCTGCTCTACTGACAACAATACAAGAGTTTATACAAGAGGGGTTGGATGAGCTTCCCTCCAAGATAAGATAGTGGTGTCTAATCACCATTCAAAACACCTGACTAATGAGGCAGATTACAATGATGGAAATCCGATCTGAATCAGATACAAATCCCTCCTACCATCAAGCACTTAATGACAACCTTACGTACAACTTATACGAAGGCACAACTTGGCTCTACCAACTTGTTAGCATTAATTTCCTTGATCATGATTTGTATTTTCGAAGGCAAAATGACAGGGCGACGCCTCTCCCTTCCTTGAATGCGCACCACTCGTGCTAATCAACCGGCGTGTGCTGAGGGGGACCGATTCTCCTGCATCATGCAACGACATTGTGATGTAAGGAATGTTGTTTAGTCATTGGACTGCATACGCTTGAAGATAATTGATGATGTATGACTAGTTACGTGGCTAGACTTCTCGCGCGCATTACAAGGATAATGTAATGAATAGTCAGTATACTTTAGACATCTTGCTTGAATTAAATTACATTGTAATGCATTGTTGAACAATTATTTCAAGCACCATTAAATTTTTGTTGATTGATGGACCAATGAATGGATTAGGATTTGATTACTATGTGCCCTTAATATTACTGATGAATGATTGATTCTTAATGGTATTCTCCTGCACCATTATTTGAGGTGATGTAGGTTGTAATTGCGTTAATGGATTTTCATGCACCTTGATTGTGGTGTTGAAGTGTGATTTTAATGATAACTAGATGACTGTCGAGCCATGACAATGAAGTTAAGGATAAGTCTTGCATCAATGATTTATCACTGACATGATTAGTTATGTAGTTGTTTACACTCGCGCGCAACGATTTTAATGTAAGAATGATTGTTGGGACTACTTGCGCGCAATGTATTGATGTTGTTTATGACTAATTCATTAATCAAATCACGCGTGCACCTTGTTAGCGTGGAAGATGGTTATCTAGTAATTGGAATAATCATGCTCCTTTTAGTAAAGTAGAAATTTGATCTTATGCCCTAAAATTAAAATAAAGTTGATTAATTGTGCATGAATAATGCAAGGTATTTATGGTTAGGTAATTATTGCACTCTTGCGCAATGTTTATTTACTGAATGACGTATTGCATAATGTTAGATTTTACTTCTTGCGCGCATTGGAAAGTCAATATATTTAATGGTTGTTGGTTACCCTTGCGCAATGATTAATGATTTTAGGATTGATGGACTAATGGTATGGATGATTGTTAGTACATTGAAGCACATGTCATGGTTCATGGTGATGAGGTGTCGACAATGTGTCGCATTGGATTATTAATGCACTATTATTGTTTCGTTATTATGTGATTGATGTGTCGACGTTGTTGACTATTTTTATGAGGTTTTAATTTTCCAATCTCAACTCTAAAAGAAAAAAAAATTGACCTATTGTACATCGCTTGGTTGTCGTAACGGCGGGGTTGTTACATGTGGTATAAGAGTGGGTTGAACCCTGTGATTGTGGATAATCACTCCTTCCATTGAATTATACACTTGAATTAATAGCTTAGCGCTAATTAAAATTTCAACTTGTCCATGAGTTACTCATGGTTAGAGGATGTCGCGAAGGTTCACGACATGGTGCCAGGGGAGGAGGCACGACGCCTCTAGTAGCACCCGTGCTAGAGGGGTCCAACCCCCAAGGAGTAGAATAAGTCTTGAGCATGAGCGAATTATAGCGCGGGATGCGTTGGGACTGACAAGGTCCTTCTAGGGAAATGTCAGAGGTCTTGAGTAACCATCTGTACTGAGATAAGGCCAGGGTGTCTGTACCCTTGAGGGTCCACAACGCGCCCCAAAAAGTACTACTAGCGTTCACGGAGAACTCTAGAAGATTAATTTCACGAGATATCGAGTGCCACGAACGGCTCAGTCGTTGAGGCATGGATGGAGAACAAGGCGATGTGCTTCGCACTTCATGGTTACGATCTCCAACACGAAGGGTTGCATGGCGGTCTTTAGCTAAAGGGGAGTGCTCTTCTATGGAGAAAGACGCTCCTACCTTAGCTAAACATGGTCGTCAAAGTTGTATTAGGGGAACGGTTCCAGGAGAAGTAAATGTTAGAGGAATTCATTTAGTGCCAGCTCGATGAGTTCAACGCCTTACGACAGGGTGGTCGTATAGTGTCGGATTATGAGGCCAGAGTTATGGAGCTACTTTGGTATGCCCCGCATCTGAACACAAAGAATCTGGAGATAAAAAAGTCTGTGACTGGCCTTAACTCCAGCTTTTGTGCCAAGGTGACAATCTAAATACCTCGAACGTTGCATGATGCAGTCCGATAGGCCTATTAGATAAGGAATATTTGACTGCGGGAGTCCAGGAAAGACTCCTACAAGACCATCTAGACTGACATCATCTGGTGCACAGCAGCATCAGACGTCAGCCAGACCAGACCTCTTGGTATCAAGATACATCTATAGGACCCTTGTTCATGACACCATGATGATAGGTTCCTCATCAGAGGGCTCCCTACAGGGGACCACTGCATACGTGGAAACACCGCTAGCAACCATCGTTTAGGCTTGTCTACAGAACATACAGAGATCTTAGGCTGGTAGGCCAACAAATTCTTTTTCGGGGCCAGGAGTACCAGACCATAGGTGGGCGATGGACATGTGGAGATTCACCTTACCAGGAATATTGTCCAGTTGAAAGGGCCAGAACGACCGAGTCAACAAGACACACTATCATGGCAGAGATGGGCAAGGCCCATAGGATTCATGACCGCGGTAAATAACTGCTAGGCCAAGCACCAGTCCACTATGATCGAGGCATCAGGTGCCATCGTCAAACAAACTTTTAGTATTTGTTAGACCCTGGTGCTATAGAGAGCTCTAATTATAGTACTGCACTAAAGGGATTTAGGTAAAGGCTTTCGACAAGACGAGTTCAAATTCATCGATATGGCTTCGAGTACCAACTAGATGGTTGGAGGAAGGGGTATGAACTATCGCTTTAACCTGGGGATAGTGTATTGAAGTCCGAAATACGTCAAGATCTTAAGATCTTATGATGTCGTGATCAATATTGATTGGTGGGAATCGCATGATGTAATACTCAACGGTAAGATGAGGCGGTTGAGTTGGATCGGTGTTGAAGGAAAGAGAAGCGTGATTGTAAGAAGAAAATGGGGAGTATCCCCAAGTTTCATTTATTCCCTACAACTACAAGAGAGTACGCGCAAGAATGCAAGTCATATGCATACTTAGCACCGAATGTCAAGGGCATGACAAAAGGATTAGAAGACCTTCCAGTAATATGAGAGTTTGCAGATGATATTCCCAGAAGAATTACCAGGTGTGTCGCCTGAAGTCAAGATGTAATTTACCATTGACCTAAAACCAGAACTGAACCAATGGCAAGAACACCTTATCAGATGTCAACACCTGAGTTACATGAGTTGATAATGCAACTAAAAGAGTTGTTGGACCTAGGACTTATACGCCCATGGGTGTCGCATTGGAGTTGCTCCTGTTGTTTTCTTACGGAAGAAGGATGGGTCGTGAAGACTTTTTTTTACTACCATCGAGTATTCCTTGATGACATTTTGATATATTCTCGGATGACAGAAGATAAGGAAGAAATTTTACGTTGGGTACTATAGTGCTATAAGAGAAGAAATTAAGGGAAGCGATCACAAAGCTTTCGAGGATTCATTGCTTAGGACACATTATCTTCGGCGAAGGCATAGCTGTGGATCCAACGAAGGCAGAGGCTATTGTAGAGTGGCCTACACCGAAAATTTTCCTAGGAGTGCATAGCTTCATGATTTTAGTGGGATATTATCGACGATTCGTTGAGGGTTCTTTGAAGATAGAAAATTCGATTACGGAATTGCAGAAGAAGAACAAGAAGTTTGTGTGGACTGAGAAATGTGCAGAAGCATTTCGAAGGCTCAAGGAGATTTTGAAGATAGTACCAATACTAAAATTCCCTGGCATGGATGAAGGCTTCTTGGTATGAACTGACACATCCAAGGAAGGCGTAGACGGAGTCTTGATGCAAGACGGTAGAGTGATCGCTTACATCTCGAGGAAGTTAAGAAGGCATGAGGAGAACTACACGATGCACGATTTGGAGTTGTTAGCCATTGTGTATGCCCTGAGAGTGTGGAGACACTACCTGATTGGACAAAAATTCGAACTAAAAACAGACCATTGTGGTTTACATCACCTTTTTACGCAAAATTACTTGAACGCGCGACAAAGTCGTTGGTCAAAACTGCTTGTCGATTACGATTTTGAGATTTCCTGCTGAAAAAGAATACTGAACAGAGTGGCAGACACATTGAGTCGGAGACCATGCATATTTTCAGTGATACCTCTTCAAACGAATCTATGTGAAAGGATTCTAACTACAATGCGACGTTGACTGGTATAAAGAGGGTAAGGAATTTTTCAGGCAAGACACCATGTTGGTACCAAAATTGAGGGATATACTGTGGACAACAATGAATCTTTGAGATATAATAACCATATTTACTTACATTCCAATGACGAATTGAGAAGATTTGATCTTATGCGAAGCTCATAGAGCAGTGTACATGGCTTATCAAGGAGTCATGAAGATGAGGACCGACTTTAATCCCTTATTCTTCTATAAGGGATAAAGGCGGACATCGTCAACTGCTTGACAAGATTTCTAGAAGATCGGTAGGTGAAGGCTGAACATAGACATCCTAAAGGATTGCTACGACCACATGCTATTCCAAAATCGACAGGGGAGGTCATTTCGATGGACTTCACCATTGAATTTCCGCTGACGACAAGGAGGCACGACTCGATTGTCGTGATAATTGACACTCTGACGAAGAGTTCACATTTTGTGTTTGTGCATATGACACATCAGGTGCCAGGTATAGCTAGAGTTTATGTCAACGATATTTTGAGACTACCCTATGTACCAAAGGAATCATATCCGATAAGGGATTCAGTGTTTGCAAGACGATGTTGGAGGAGTTTCCCAAGGGGCCTTGGGAACACCATTGAAATTTAGTACAACATGTCCTTGAGATAGACAGGCTGACCGAAGGAACGAACCAAATTGGGAAGGTTGTGTTGCGTATGTGGGTGTTGGACCAACAGAAATATTGGGAATAGTTCTGGACACTAGTCGAGTTTATGTGCAACAACAACCATCAAAGCACCATTAAGATGGCGCCATTTTAGTTTATTTTTGGGAGACTGTGTTAGACGCTTTGAGTTGGGATCGACTTGAGGATGGGGTTCTGATAAGACCAAAAGCGATCTAATATTGAAGGAACAAATACAAACGATACGAAAGGGGATGGAAGAAGCAAAGGATCGACATAAGGGTTTGTCGATGCACATCGCGTGACCATAGTTGTGAAGGGACTAATGGCTAGTTGTGCCTCATTCTTTTAAGGTGTTGCACGATGTTTATCTTATATCTATGTGTGACTTTAGGTCAGTGATCTTATGCATAAGATAGACTGAGTTCTTGGTGAACGTTGGGCGAGGGTGCGCTCACGACGGAGCCAGTTCGCTTTTTGGACCATCGCATTTGACAACTACGACGTCAAACTGTCGATCAGGTCGAGGTCTAATAAGACAATTATATTCCACTCTCAGTTACCTGGGAGGACGCATATGATATGTGCCTGCAATTTCCATTTTTGTTTGATGGCTAGACCCTTATTTACTGTTAGATACTTTATTTTTTCACTTGTATACTGTGAAACTTCGAGACGAAGTTTAAAACAAGAGGGAGTGTATGCAACTCCTTCTCTTGTCCACACCTGATTAAACTTGTTATTTGAGGACACTTGCATGCAAGTGATCCAGTTCCTTAAATGATTGACTATTTCGCTTATGGATTATGATGATGTTGTGGATATGATGATACATTATTTGATTATATTTGTATCGACATGTGCTATTGACTGGTTTCTCCTGAGTGTGCAAGACTCTAGATTAATTGAGGATTCTTATGGCATCGATGGACCTCCTTGGAATCCAGATCGAGTCAGGGAGGGGATTGGCTATGGTTTGAGTATTTTTGGTTATTCCATATGTGACATATGACTGGTATATTATGATGTTGTTATGGATCGCTGACATATTCATTGATGGATGTAGGCTGACGAAAGGTTGCTAATTAAACTCACATTTGGAGTAAAGGGGTCACGCACGACAACCAAAGATATTGAGGGAGAGGTGTGGCAGCAACCTTGCCACAGCCTATAGCACTCTCATCGTGACTCAAATTGTAGGTTAACGATTACCTAGTTCGAGAGATCCACGATGTCGTGAGGACAGACTAAGACAATCGCTCAAAAAGATTCTAAGGGGCGCACAATAAGGCAGGGTCCTTATTCTTTAGAGGCCCTTAGTCTCCAACAAGGTCACCTAACGGAGTATTGACTCCAAGGGTTTGACATCTTCCAAAATCAGTCAAAATGCGAGTGGCACCCTTGGAGCACGTAGTGCGTCTTGAAGGGAACGTCGCATAAATGAAACATGGATGAAGGCGAGTGGCACCCTTGGAGTACGTAATGTGCCTTGAAGGGCACATTGCGGTTGTTAACACTGGTGAGTCAATGAACCTAGGTACCTAGAAAATAAAATCTCGTTTTATTCTGGTTAGCCCTAAGATAATTGTTGCTTGAGTAAAGTTTAAAAATTATAAAATTATCTTAAAAACAACTTTGCTAAGCCTAGTTGAATTTAAATCCTAGGTCTAAGTAGGACATGATAAAAAGAAAAATTTATTAAGCAATTAATAAAGGGGCAGATGAAGAAAAGTGGGGGTACAAATTAAATTTAAAAATTAAACGAGGATTTAATTATTTAAAAAGATTAATTGTTGTTTATGTGCAAAACTTGCTAAATTTGAATTTAGACAAAAAGGAGAAATTAATTGCTAAAAGGGATGTGGAACATAGAAGGAATATAGTTTAGATAACTTTCCTAAAATGAACTCAACTAAGCCTTCAGAAAGACGTCATTCATTAAGTAATGTGAGGGAACAAAGGGACATCGATGAGCATTTTTAGGAATGCTTTTAGGTGGGTGAAGGAAATTTGCAATTTAATTTAATAAATAAAATAAAATTCTGGTGCAACTAAGGGATCGGGTGACAAGTGTATGGGGGAGAATTTTCCTAATTAAATTTTATTAAAATGAGTTTAATGTGAAAATGAAAGTGTCTCTAAGATAAACTCTATAAAAGAAATTGCAGCGAAGGGGTGTAGGGATGACCGATATGCGTAAGGTTATGTTGCCAGAATTTTTGATTAATTTTTCTTGTCGGAGTTGGGATGCCCAACTCAAAAGGGAGTGGTAGCTCAACATTGCGAGGCAAGCTGGGAGATAGATTCTTCTCTGGTCATATGTGTGTGGCCCCTTTGCAGCTTAGGGGGCTCAAGGGGAAGAAGAGTACCCCTAGTGTTGGCTGGGAGGTACTGGTGAGGTCTCAATGATTAGCAAGCGGGAGTGAGGAGGATCACCAATTTCCGAAGAGCATCTCCAAGCCCAGTTTCGTTGGTGATGGTAATTTCGATAAGTTAAAGGGTACTAGGTTGATGCCATGTGCATGCTTTATTTTTCGCAATGGATCTAGTGTAATAAGGATTATATATGTAATTGACGTCGCTTTATTTCACAATGAATCAAATTGTAACAATGATTATATAAATGTAATTTGATGTCACTTATTTCGCAATGGATTATTTAGTTATAAAGGATTATATATATGTGATTCGATGCCGCTTTGTTTTCGAAAGGGAGCTAATGGTAATAGGTTGATCATATTTTCATTTGCCATCACTGTTGTGCTTCTGATATCGAACTGTTGAATTCCATTGATGGTTGTGTGCTATAAAAAGTGAATCCTGGCATCGTTGTTTTTCTATACCGAACTAATTGTAATGAAAATTTATGGTTTGTTGTTATCCATTTCCCCCCTCCATTGGTTTCCACTGGAATGTTGCTAGTCGGTGTATGTATATACCAGAACAATAATCTCGATCATTGCCAAGGAATTCATTTGACTTCTAAATTTTGTTTCGGTTATTACTTTTGTGTTTATTTATGGTATGGTGTGCGTGGTGTTAGAATGATGGCGAGCTATAGAGTTGAGGCGGGTAAAATCATGAGGAACGGAATAAACCCTTCAACCACTGACACAAATTCTATTTCCTAAGAATAAATGACGTTGATTTACTTTGTCCAATTTTGAAACCTTGAAAATAAAACAACGACAAGAGACCCTTCCTTTTAATAAAGGACTGGGAGTTGATTTTGGGCGTTTTTTTTTTTTTTGCATAGTTTTTAAAATATTTCAGATGAGCCTATCGTTGTCTGGTACATGCTCAGATCACGATTCTTTATTTTTTCTCGGAGTTGGAATTCCTGAATCTTGCACACGCTTTGGCCTAACCTCCTGCCAACGATTTGGTCTTCTTCACCTTCACGATTGGGTGAGTTGATACACCAACGATTGAACCACTGCATTTTCCTAAAATTCTCTACGTCTGGTTACTCAGTGAATTTCGGAGTTAACACCAATAAACTTACCTCTGCATTGGGAAATTGCTCAACATTGAACTTCTTTTATACAATGAATCATTGGGCACCACAACCCTGCAGATTCCATTCAAGATCTCAGAGGGCCGACATGCTCTTCTGTTCTTTTTTGGGGTTTTGTAAGCGTTTTAGAAAAACCTTTCACTGCGTCTCCTGTGGAGAGGAATGCACTCTACTACATTTAATTGGTCAGCGAAATTGGATCCTCCCCATTCCTTCTCTGTGTTCCTGCACAACTGGGACGAGTTTCCCTGGTAATTTCCTCTCAGTGCCTCAACATTTTATGTTGCGTTTCCTTCTTGCAATTTTTTTTGTGTTGTTGTGTTTTCCCCTTACGGTGCAAGAGATGTCATCTGGCAACGTCCTTGTTTACCCAACTATTAAACTTATTGCTCAATGAATTTGGGTTCGACCCCTGAGCGTCCTTACCCTTGATCAGCGCAAATCCAGGGATCTACTCAGTAAGATTCTGATACTTGCAACGAGTTGTGGGGCCACTCAATAAATATAATTGTGGTTTTATATTGCTAATCTTCTAAATGGTTTAGAAGACCTGTAATGCACGGAAACACAAAATTTTGCACATCTCCTTCGCATTAAAATGTAAAAAGAATCTATGGTGGAATAAAAATGTTATTTTCAACTACTTTTATATATAATTGATATAAAAATATTTATGTAAAGTGAAAATTGAATATTTTGTTATTAGTATATTTTTTTGTTTCACATGTCAATTCTCTATTGATCATTGAAGAAATTATACATCTTCCTTACATTGAATTTGTTAGATGTTGTTTTTGTCCTTCATGATTACCTCCTTTATTTAGATTATTCGGTTAATATGACATTAGAATAATAACCTTGGTGGGATAAGGGTTGTGTAACTTCCCTTCAAGTTTGATATTATTCAGATCAATCAATTATACTTATGTGTGTGTATAGGATAAGGACGTGTACTTAACTATGAGGTTGATGTAAACCAATTCTTCTTGCTTACATCCTTGGTCTCGATGTGTAACATTCATGTTAGCTAGATTTATCATTTTCAGATGATTAATTGTTAGTTGACGATTGTGCATTGAAGACTAATGATTAAGTTGGTCACTTGCGTCGCTAAATTAACTTATAGGATGATTGGCTAAGTAGGTGGACCTCTTGCGCACTGGAAATATTATTGAAATGTATGCTTGTTTTTATTTCTGAACTCTTGCGCGCAATGGCATTGTGATGTAAGGAATGTTGTTTAGTCATTGGACTGCATGCGCTTGAAGATAATTGATGATGTATGACTAGTTAAGTGGTTAGACTTCTCACGCACATTACAAGGATAATGTAATGAATAGTCAGTAGACTTTAGACATCTTTCTCGAATTAAATTACACTATAATGCATTGTTTAACAGGTATTTCAAGCGCCATTAAATTGTTGTTGATTGATGGACCAATGACTGGATTAAGATTTGATTACTATGGGCCCTTAATATTACTAATGGATGATTGATTCTTAATGGTATTCTCTTGCGCCATTATTTGAGGCGATGTAGGTTGTAATTGCGTTAACGGATTTTCATGCACCTTGATTGTGGTGTTGAAGTGTGATTTTAATGATAACTAGACGACTATCCATGACAACGAAGTTAAGGATAAGTCTTGCGTCAATGATTTATCGCTGACATGATTAGTTATGTAGTTGTTTACACTCACGCGCAATGATTTTAATGTAAGAATGATTGTTGGGAATACTTGTGCGCAATGTATTGATGTTGTTTATGACTAATTCATTAATCAAATCACATGTGCACCTTTTTAGTGTGTAAGATGGTTATCTAGTAATTGGAATAATCATGCTCCCTTTAGTAAAGTAGACGTTTGATCTTGCACCCTGAAATTAAAATAAAGTTGTTTAATTGCACATGAATAATGCAAGGTATGGATGGTTAGGTAATTATTGCACTCTTGTGCAATGTTTATTTACAGAATGAAGTATTGTATAATGTTAGATTTTACTTCTTGTGCGCATTGAAAATTCAATATATTGAATGGTTGTTGGTTACCCTTGCGCAATGATTAATGATTTTAGGATTGATGGACTGATGGTATGGATGATTGTTAGTACATTGAGGCGTGTGTCATGGTTCATGGTGACGAGGTGTCGACAATGTGTCACATTGGATTATTAATGCACTATTATTGTTCTGTTATTATGTGATTGATGTGTCAACGGTGTTGACTATTTTTATGAGGTTTTAATTTTCCAATCACAGCTCTAAAAGAAAAAAAAATTGACATGTTGTACGTCGCTTGGTTGTCGTAATGGCAGGACTTTTACAGTTGTTCTCAAAATAAATTTCCATTTTTGGAAATTCAAATTTTAGATTTTTGAAGTATGTAATTATTATTTTATGATTGTTGGGAAAAATTTCGACTTTCCAACTGTCCTCTTTTGATGGACACGTGTATGAAACAAACATTTTTAATAAATTTAATGTTGGATAACATATGGAACAACGAGGTTAAAAATAGTTGACTATGACTCCATGAGTGGGGAACATGGTTGAGTTAACTTAGAGTTGATTTTTACAAGTGTCAGAAGTTGAGTTATGTCACTAGTAGCCCCTAGAAATCAAGGACTTGTAAAGCTGCGAATTTACCGAGGCAAAAGAATGTAAAGTCCTAGGCATGAGATGAAAACAACATAGGGGTGATCAAGACAAGTAAACATGGTTGTTCTACATCTACGATTGGGTGGAACATGGATGTTCCATTTGTTTTCCCAGTATCGATTGTTCAGATATGTATCTTAACTATGTACTTTCATTTTCTGAAGTGTTATATGGTTGATGATATATATATATATATATATATATATATATATATATATATATATATAAGTGTGCCTCGTGGCCTTGATAGATTTGTGGAATTGTCCACTATTTAAATGATTGGTTAGTATTTCTTTTTCTAAAGTGTTATATGTTCAATGGATACATATATATATATAGTAATCTGTATGGGTACGCTTCATGGCCATAGTAGATTTATTGATTTTCCTACTTAAATTACCGCACACAAAATAAACTACTTCAGAAAGGAAACAAGTGAAACCAACGCAAACAAATTGTATTGAAGTAAAATAAGAAAACTATGTAGTCTTACTTCTTCATATATAATTCAAACTGGTGGAACAAAGACATACTCATGCAATCTTAATGGGGTACAAAAGAAAGTGATTTAAAAGTCTCATATACATTTATGTTTATGTAGATTAATGAAAACGACTATCTAGTACAATAAATATTAGAGATCGTTATGACCAAAGTCATCTATGCAGATTGATAGGTCATTGTCATATATAGAGCCATTGTAGTTTTTTTCCAAGTAAAATATGAACGCCGACAGGGTGATACATGCCCAAATAAAACTCTGGTAACTTTGAAAAGAATATTTAAACAACATCGACTGTCTATAATAGAGGTAATCAAACGCAAATCTTTGGTTCGAATTGTGGAAGAAATTCTCAGCAAGAGAGCATGTTGTAGTGGGACCCAAAGTATCTTTTCCAGGATGAGCATTCTCCCTTCACGGAATCGTGACATCCAAGTTTAAACCTGCAAAAAGGAAACCAATATAGGATTACGATAACATCTTATTATAATCAAAGGAATAAGATAAAACAAGATGAGAAAGGGAAAGTACTTATATCGGGACTGACCGTCCCTTTGATCCTTGTGAAGTGAAGTCCACGACTCGGGAGGAGGAGTGGGCGTACAATAGGCTGATGGGTTCCCTCGCAAGAAAAGGGACCCATCATCAAAACGCATATCCATAAATTTAAATCAGATAAAATTTACAGAGAGTAATTCGAAGAACAATTACAAAGGAGTATTTACAGTGCTAATACCAAGATAAGAATTAGAGACTAATTACCGAAATATTCACAAAGAATGATTACAAAGAATAATCACTGAAAAACCAATTATAAAGTCTAACTACAGATACAACAACAAACCCTTTAAAGGAAATAGATCTACAAGTATTTCCTCATAGTACACATGCAGATGTCAAATTAGGGAAATCGAAATATCAAGTGAAGGCAATTACAGAGACAGTAGAAAACCCTTTAAAGGAGATAGATCTACAAGTATTTCCTCGTAGTACACAGATGGCTAGGTTATTTTGTTCCCCTGGCTTAGCAATAAATTTTCAATGTGGATCAATCCTTATACGCTATAACTTAAATTGATATGGGATTAGGCACTATGGAATAGATTAAATGTTATAGGTTACGATTAGGGTTTTCTTATAGTTTTAGGAATAAAACTATTATGGAGAAATTGTCATGGTACCAGAGGAATAAGGTAAGAATGTTTATGAAATAGGTGTCATTATAGTGCGAATAATAAATTCCTCTCTTTGGTAAAAATTCTAAATAAAGTTTTTTTAGTTGAATCAAGGAGTTGTGTCAAGTAATGAATGTTTGAAACAAAAAAACAGTGAATGGTTAAAAACATTGAACATACTTATAATGTAGTTGACAAAAAGTCTCATAGTTGTTTTCCCTTTATAAAAAAAAAATTGGCAGCCAAATTTTGGGGTTCATTACATGTGTGTTAATCTAACGTGAACTGCTTATTGGAATATATCGAATTATTTGCAGGATATGTCTTTGTTGTGGTTGCACCTATAGACAACACTGAAAATGTGAAATATTATTTGATGCGATGTACAAAAGGAAAGTTGAGGTTATTAGAAAATTTTGATGATAACGGTTTAATATATGAAAGATGATCCATCGTATTGAAAGACTATTTTTTTCAAGAAACCCATCAAACCGATAGTCATGTTCACTTTCAAGACTATCAGTCAGATGCCATAAGTTGTCAATATAGTCATTTGGTATGTGCAACGCGCATAAAGTTAATAGAGGCTCAATCAAGGAAGAAAACAAAAGTTAGAAAATGGAAAATGTCAAAAGTTGGTCATGAACAAATAATTGAAGATGGAATACCATTACGATTTCTTTAAACAAATGACATACATTCCAAATTTTTTGAATGAAATGTTTGTCATGTACGTCTTTATTGAACACAATTTCGCACATACAACTAGATCTCAATTATAATTTATGTCTGGGTTTAAAGGGTTTATATAGTCTCATCTAAAAGGGTCTCATATCCCACTCAATTATAAACTTGTACATATATGTTTAATGAATATTTAGCCAAAAATGAAAGATAACCATGAAGTATAATCCCTACTTACAACAATTCGAAGTATCAATCACTTATAAAATGACTATCTATATAAAATGAAGCAATTGATCATCATTGTTATTATCCCACCACATGATAGAAAGAACGCCATACTTGGGTGTTGTAGATATTGTATTAAATATAGTGCAATCATTATGATCTACACAAGACATAGCCCATAAATATGTTGTATATACTTGTGTTCAACATTTCAAAAAACTGGTGTAATGGGTAAGGATTAGAAACAAAGAGTTTTATGCTAAATATATTATTCCTTTGTATATTAAAAATACCTTTTTGGAATATATATATATAGAATAGAATATGTAAAGTTATCATATCCAATGATATTTATGATCCTTAGTTAACACTTCTATGAGTTAGAATCTAGATATCCATTGGTTCAAAAACATGTATCCTAGGAGAGTCCATTGAAATAGACAGTGAGGGCTTATTTAAATATGTTGATAGAATATTATTTTAAGCCAACATTACCAAAATATTTATGTTTGGATATGTCACTAAATTGGGTGATATAGTATGATTTCATAGCTTCGTTTAATATATGTTCATTTAATTAAAAAAAAAAAACATATGAAACATGACACATGGCTTAACCAATGTTTGACACAATGTATTTCATTATAGTTAATTTTGGAAGTTGTTGAATATATATAAAGAGTAGTCTTGAAAGACTATTATTTTCATAGTGTTGTTGTCTTTGTAGCTAGTTTACCTCCTTTGCAAATTCTTTTTTACCATTTCATGATTTATTTTCTAGAGATAAATTCTTTTCCATTTTTGCTACAAAATTAGAAGTACTTTTATATTGAAAATTGAAAGTTGTCTCAATGCAAGACACAAAAGATAGTTGGTAAGGTGCATTGATAAATTAAGTATAGACAAATCCTCGTGGTATTGTCACCCTTCAAAGATGTTTTTAAAATGAGTTCAATATAGTTGCACATGATATATTATATTTCAAAATTAATCTTGGCTAGTTTACCTCCCTTGCAAATTCTTTTTTACCATTTCATGATTTATTTTCTAGAGATTTTTTTTTCCATTTTTGCTACAAAATTATAAGTACTTTTATACTGAAAATTGAAGGTTGTCTCAATGCAAGCCACAAACGGTAGTTGGTACAAAATTAAAAGTATTTTTACATTGAAAATTGAAAGTTGTCTCAATGCAAGCCACAATAGGTAGTTGGTAAGATGCATTGAATAATAAAGTATAGGAAAATCATCACGGTTTTGTCACACTTCAAAGATGTTTGTAAAATGAGTTCAATATAGTTACACATGATATATGATATTTCAAAATTAATCGTGACCTTTTAAATCTCATATATTTCAAAATTAAATAATATTTCAAAATTAAACCCTTTAATTTATATTGAAATAAATCATTTTTAATTTCAACACACTATCATAGAACATAAATTGTCAGCTTTCACCATCATAAACAATATAAGAGAATTCAAAGATCAAACAATAAATCGATATTTTGAGTTCAAATATATATATATATATATATATATATATATATATATATTGAAAGTTCGCATAGTTATAGTAGCTACACAACCAAATACATAGGTTCCAAAGACATTTTAGGATAATAAAAAAAATTGAGAGGCAATAAACATTTAAGTACAAAATTCAACTCTAAGCAGATAGATCCCTTCATGCAATTCTGTGATCGGATTTACTATATTCGAAAATCCCTCGACAGATCGTCGATAGTATCCTGCTAAACCCATAAAACTACGCACTTCTCTGACATTCGTCGACGCAGGCCATTCCATAATAGCCTCAACCTTGGCTGGATCAAACTCATGAATACCCCTGGGGAGTTTGTCAGTCCAAACGGTAAAATAGTAAACTCGTAATGTCCAAATCTCGTCTTAAAGGCGGTCTTAGGGACGTCCTCCTCCTTGATCCGTAACTGGTGATACCCTGATCGCAAATCGATCTTGGAGAACACCATCGCACCCTTCATTTGATCGAACAGATCATCAATTCTTGGTAAGGGATATTGATTCTTGATGGTAGCCTTGTTCAGTTGACGATAGTCAATGCAAAGCCTCCATGATCCATCCTTCTTTCGTATGAAAATAAATGGTGCACCCCACGGTGACACACTAGGGAGTATCAGTCCCAGGTCCAACAACTCCTTCAGTTGCATTTTCAGCTCTTGCAACTACAGGGTCGACATCAGATAAGGCATTCTTTCTATCGGTTCGATCCCCAGTTTCAGGTCTATGGTAAACTCCAGTTCCCTTTCCGGGGACATCCCAGGCAACTCCTCTGGAAATACGTCCGCAAACTCCTTCTTCATCAGAAGGTGTTCTAGACCTTCCGCTTCTCCCTTTTCGTTTAGCGCGAGGATCGCATAAAGCTTGCACCCCTTGCACATACTCTTCCGTAACTGTAAGGAAGAGATGAACCTCAGGGATACTCCCTGGTTCCGTCCTACAATCACACGTCTCTGTCCTTCATCATCGACCAAGCTCAACCGTTTCGTCTTACAGTTGAGTATCGCCTCATGCGATTCCAACCAATCCATACCAATCACGACGTCATAAGATCCTAAGATCATGACGTACACGTTGACCCTCGTGACAAAATCTCCTAGGTTAAGGGCACAACCCGTAACTTTTCTTCTAACCCTCTGTTTGGCTCCTGAAGCCATCTCTACGAAGCTAAACTCGTCCTGTTAGACTGCCTTTACCTTAATCCTTTTTAGCGTTGCACCAGATATGAAACTCTCAGTAGCACCTGGGTCTATCAAAATACTAAGGGTCTGGTCAGCGACAGTACCTGTCGTCTCGAGCACAGTCGACTGATGCTCTGCCTGGCAGTTATTCACCGCTGCATGAATCCGATGGGCCTTGCCCATATCTCCCACGGTAGTGGGTCCGGCTAATCCTGACACTCTGGTCCTCTCCACAGGACAGTCGCGCTGGTAGTGTGGATCCCCACACGTCCAACACCCCTTCTTCATCCCAGTAGTTCTGGTACCCGAAGTAGAAGATGACGGCCCACCGGCCTGGAATCCAGGTCCGTTCTGTTGAACAAACCTAAACTGATGCTGTTGCGGGCGATGCTGTTGCTGATGCTGTGGTCCCTGATAAGGTGCTCGCTGCTAAGGCGACGTTCGTCAGGGTGTAGTGAAAGTGGATCCTCTCTGGAAACCATGATATCCCGGCGTATGTCTCGCTGGTGTCTGATGATGTGGTGTACCAAATGAACCCTGCTCTGCTGGTCTCGCTGGAGTCCTGGTCTGACCCCCACTGATAAGCTCCTCCTCTGTTATGAGGGCATTTTGGACAACATCGTGCAAGTTTTGAGGCATCAAGATCCTAACCTTTGCATGCAGGCTGTCGTTAAGGCCAAACACGAACCTGTTGACCTTGAGCTTCTCAGTGTTAAGGTGCGGAGCATACCGAAGCAACTCCATAAAATGTTCCTCATACTCGGGCAACGTACGACCTCCCTGTTGTAATGCATTGAACTCATTGAGCTGACGCTCAATGAATTCCTCTGAAAGGTACCTCTCTCGTAACTGTTCCTCGAACAGTTCCCATGACACATCTTCAACGACCATGTTCAGCTGCGGCAGGAGCGTCTTCCACCATAGAAGAGTGCTCCCCTTCAGTTGAAAGACTGCCATGCGGACCTTCATGTTGGAGGTATAATCGCGAAGTGCGAAACACATCTCCATATTCTCCAACCATGCCTCGACGGTGGCGCCATTCGGGGCACCAAAGAACTCGGGAAATTTAACCTTCTCGAGTTCACGGTGAATGCTACCTGTAACGGCCGGTGCGCGCAGTGGAACCTCAACGAGTGCCGATGCCCTAGCCTCGTCTCTGTCCAATCGAATGATCAATGCCTCGGACATGCACTGAAAAGATCTCATCATCCCAACAACATCACCAACTGCTATCTGCTCCTGTCTGAGAACCTGCTCGCCTCCCTGGGGGTTAGACCCCTCAGGCGTGGATGCTACTGGAGGCGTCACGCCTCCTCCCCTAGCACCCCGTCGTCTGCCTCTGCGGTGTCCTCTAACCATGATTACCTTCATGCACACAATCAACTCGATCAACAACAGTATAATCAAATCTAATCATGTCAACGAAAGCCGTAGCGAATCCCAAGTCGCGAGTCGAACCCGCTCTAATACCATATGTGACATCCTCCTCGTTATGACAACAACTGTTTAACAGGTGCAATTTTTTTCTTTTGTTTAAGGTGTGTGCACATGTGTAAAAAGGAACAGACACACTTGACTCTACGTCGCCACCCGAAGACTAACAAGACGCAACCACGATGATCACAACAAGAAGACATAAGGCACACAACAAGTAACTGCAAGCATTAAACGACCATAGGCATAAGGCGTACAACAAGTAACTGCAAGCATTAAACGACCATAGACATAAGGCGCACAACAAGTAACTGCAAGCATTAAACAACATACTGTGTTATGTACAGTATGACAACAGATGGAAGAATCCATAGTAGTAGATTTTACTATTTCTGCATAGGAAAGCAGGGCGTTTAATCTTAGTTCTCTCCTCCAGAGAGAGAGAATGTCAGATAGGCTCCTAGCCGACTGCTCAGGCAGAAACTAGTAATTTATGTCAGGAGGTCGCAGTGGTGGGAACTCTGCCTTTAAAGAGCCTGAGACTACTGATACGACCTTAGAGGTGTGTCGCAAGAGTGGAAACCTTGCCTTTAAAGGGCCCGAGACTCTTGATATGGCACTAGATTCTTTACACAAAAATAATCACACACACAGACTTATATACAGAGCGACTAGCTTTATCAAATCGAAGAGTCTGATATCATACAACTGTGAATTTGGACAATTTCAATTATAGTACTAACCCTGAAATTAATTAACAATCTCAATATATCCTATATGTTACATATACCATAAAATTACAATAACATTATCTTAACAACCTCACATCTTATGTTATAATAACCTTGCAACTAAAACATCAATCACCAATCACATTACTCCTTGTATGCTACCAATGCAATGAAGTTACAATAAATTTACCATAAAATAAATCAACATTACATCTATATTACCATAAACTTGCCAATGAATTAATAATAAAAAGAAATCATTACCGTAACATTTAATATGAAACATTACATTACATGATTCTTCCATTTCGCGCAAGTATCATTCATCAGGCAACATGTCATTCAATTCTTAAATAATCATGGGCGCGAGAATAAGTAAGTTTAAGCCATCATTAGAAATAACTATATAAAAACTAAATATATAGATCCACCATCTACTACATAAATCCTCAATGCGTAAAAACTAAATCTATGTCAATCA